>JAEQBH010009360.1:0-164606 GCA_016808115.1 Tetrastigma voinierianum | reverse complement strand
GTTTCCGTTATTCATTTCCATTAGAAAATGCAAACATAAGGTTTCGGTTATAAAAACAAAAATATAAATATATAAATAATAATGAATAACAAGTGCATGCAAGTGCTTTTGAAATATATGTATTACAGGTACCCTCTGTACAAGATTTTTGTTATGTACTCCTACAAGAGATTGATTATTCTGATATGCAAATTATGTTATATGCATACTGTAAATGAGAACCATTGCATATGGTCATATATGTTATCTGTTTTCCCACTAAACTAAGCATACAGTGTTTCATCCGTGTAGGTACTAAGGAATTGAGACATCCGCATTCGGCAAGGCTGACACAACATTAGAGTCTACCATCAGTTTTGATCTTGTTTTTTAATAATAAATGACTGGAGTTCTCGAGCCTTTTACGGTTTCTTTCCCACAGAAGATCCAAGCAAGTTCAGAAGGCTTTCTTTAACTGTAGAACACACACACACACACACACACACGAAATTGGGTGATACTATGTTGTTATTGTGATGAAGAATTGTTGAGAGTTTGTCCTAAGGGAAGAGCAATCCGTAATGGGTACCAGATTACGGAAAAGGGTATGGTTCACCATTGAAGCAAAGTCTTTCGAGATTACGGTGGACGAGGTAGGGAGAAGGCTGAAATATGTTATCACAGAAAGGAGTAGAGGTGTGGTTGCTTGGATACGCTTTGGAGAAGAAGGGGTGCGTACATTATTAAAGGGTGTTGAGGCGTGTTGTAGAGAAAAGGCTACGAAAGCGTAGAAAAAGGTGGAAAGGGAAAAAGAATTTTAAGTTGGGGTCTTGGATCAAACAAGGAGTGGAGATTTTACGATTACTTGGTAAAGGGATGAGGGAAAAATAACGTATTTTCTTTCCGGCGGGAAAGGGTGGGTTAATGGATGGTGGAGTCCTAATAGAGAAGTTGAAAGAAGTGGTGGCCCAGGAAAAGGAGGAAAAATTACTGAGTAATTTTGCGCGTGCGGGGGGATGGGCAGAGAAGGTTTGTACTTTTGCCGAAGCAGTAAAGAATCAAAGGAGAGGAAATAATACCATTTGGGTGGATACAGGGGAATCCCATATGAGGAGGTCAATGGGTACATTGAAAAACTGCTTAGTGGGAGTATGGAAAGAACGACCGGGGATAGTCCCGTCGGTAAAGGAGGTAGAATCGTGGGCCAAGGTGGTATGGAGGCTGAATGGGGGGCTAACGGTGGCGTATTTAAATAATGATTTGCTGAGTTTTAGTTGAAGAGCTACTGATTACAACCTATGTGTTGGAGGGGCGAGTAGATCTTTCGGGAGGAAGGCCCGAATGCGGAAAGATGGAGTCAGTTACAGGTGTGTGAAAAGGAAAAATCAGTTGAATAAGTTGTGGGTAAGAATCGTAGGTTTACCACTGCATCTGTGGACATGTGAAGTATTGAGAATGATAGGGGATGGGTGTGGGGGATACCTGGCTACAGATGAAGATTCGATACGTCGAGAGCAGGAGGTCTTTGTTATGGGCAGGATCTTAAGTAGAGCGGAAGGGCAGGAGAGACCAAATCTGATGCTGTCTTGCAGGATCAAGAAGTTATGAGATCCAGATTTGGTGGGAAGTGCCGCCGTGGGTAGCTGAAGTTGTTCCGTCGAAAGAAGCAGATATTAGAATGCAGAGCAAGGAGGAAGATGAGTGGTGTTCACGCGCTGACCATGGAGCGTGGTGGGAAAGGAAAAAGGCGATGAGGATGGGAGAGAAAGGGATCGGTGCGTTGGGAAGCAGGGAGCCAAACTTGGGTGCTGGCAAGGCGTAAGGAGGGCTGGGTGGGCTGCGCATCGGGCTCAGGTGGAGAGGTCTTTGGTCAGACGGGGAGGAGGATTGTAGAAAAAGATTGGGATTCCAAAAAAGGGAGGATGCAGTGGGCATGAGAGTGAAGGAGGTATGATGGGCCAAGCCCTGAAACCAACAACTAAAGACGAAAGGAGTTGTAGTTCAAATGGATCAGGGCCCAGGGCCCATGTTTTAGAGCCAGGGAGGCTAAAAGAGGATGAAAAGGATGGATCCTCAGATGAAGCCTGTCTAAGGAACGAGGAGAATTTGCCTACCCGGGAGAAGGGAAGGAAAGGAGAGTGGGCTGACTCTCTCCAACTCCGGTGGCGATTCCGCGATGGTGAGAGTCTGCGATCGGTCTGGAGTCCTATTTCTTCCTACTTCTTACCTTCTGGCTGGGCCCAGACTCAGCACCCTCGGGGAGTTGTGGTCGGGGAGGGTGGGCGGGTTGGAGAGAGGGAGGCGTAGGTCTGATGCAAATACCTCTGCCGGATCACGGCGCCAATTTACTGTGAATGCTCTAGGAGGGAGACAGTGGTAGGGGAAGAACAGCAACCGATTCAATGCTTGGAGGGGGAGATAGTGGAAGGGGGGGTGGGAATTGATTTAGTCCCGTGGGAAGAGAGTTGCTTGGCAAAATTTTCCGAGTTCTTAGGATTTCCGATAGAAGGCTTCAAAGAGGAGATTATGGAGCTCATGACCAGGATCAATTCTCGAAGACAAAAAAGGAAAGGTAAGGGAGGCGCAGTGTCCACAAAGTTTGATAGGGAATTGAAGAAATTAGAATGGAATGTGATGGACAGTGGGAGGAAGAAGGGAGCCCTTGGGAAAGGGGTTAGGGCATCTTACGGTGGTGTTGGATAGGCTCTCGAAATTTTATCGTGGGCGTTAGAGCTAACGACGGGGCAAAGAGAAAGGTGATCAAGTCTTTCGTTAAGATGCAAAGGGTTGATGTTGTAATAGCACAAGAGACAAAGCGAAGGAGGTCTCTAAGCGGGATGATCGAAGGAGTGGGGGCCGCGAGATTTTTGGAGTGGGTAGGCTTTGTTAATCTTGTGAGAGCTTGAGCGTTCTCATTTTGGGATGCAGGGTAGTCGGAGTTAACGAAAAGGAGGAAAGGTGGAGTCATCACGTTATCTTGTAGATTTAAATCCTTGGAGGAGGATTTCGTCTGGGTTTTCACCGGAGTATATGGACTCACAGTGTATGCGAGGCGGGAGGATTTGTGGGATGAGTTGGAAATTTATTAGGGATTATGGGGAGACGGTGGTGTGTGTGAGATTTCGCGTTATAAGAGATCAATGGAAAGGAGCAGAGATAGTAGATTCAATCATTCAATGAGGCGATTCTCGGGTTACAGGATGAGGCTGATGAAAAGATTTCCCTATACGGGGAGAACCTGTTTACACAGGAGAGGGGGCCACAATAATGTGAGATAGTAGGTTGGATAGATTTTTAATTACTGAGGAGTGGGACTGCCAGTTTGGTAAGGTGATTCAAAGCATTCTTCCTAGACCCATTTCTGATCATGCTCCAATATTATTGGAAGGGGGGACTTGGCTGAATGGCCCTTCTCCCTTTAGATTTGAGAACATGTGGCCAAAGTGGCGGGGTTTAAGGAGCTCATCAGAGATTGGTGGCAGAGCTTTGAGTTTAGGGAGACTGAGTTATCTGTTGATGGAGAAGATGAAAGCGTTGAAGCGAAAATCAAAGTGGAATGGGGTTTTGGTTGTGTGGATGAGCAAAAGAATTTGCATTAAATAAGGTGGCTCAGACGAGTTGGAGAGTCGGAGACCTACGTACGATGGAAGGTAAAGGATAGGGTGGGAGCTATGGAGGAATTCAAGAAGTGGGCGACCTTGGAGGAAATCTCTTGGAGGCAGAAGTCGAGAGAAATCTGGCTCAAGGAGGGTGATAGGAACACTGGCTTTTTTCATAAGATGGCAAATTCTCATAGAAAGAGGAACAACATTGACCGGGATACGTATTGGGGATGTTAAATTTTTTTAAAGCATAGGAAGTAAAAGTTGGAATTGAAAATTTGTTAAAGATCTCTTTGGAGACCATGGGGGTTGGAGGGCTAGTCCAGAGAGACTGAATTTCTCTAGATTGAATGCTATGGAGGCTGTAAGTTTAGAAGTCCCTTTCAATGAAGAAGAGATTCACGGTGCTTTGGTTGACCTGAATGGGGATAAGGCTCCCGGGCCGGATGGTTTTACGGTGGCTTTTTGGCAATTTGGTTGGGATGTTGTTAATGGATATTTTGGGGTTGTTTAGAATTTTCATGATCATGGGAGATTTGTTAAAAGCACGAACTCAACCTTTATGGTTTAATTCGAGGAGGGGTTGAAGGTGAAAAGATTCCGAGACCCATCGGTTAGCTGGAAGCATTTATAAATTGATTGCAAAAAGGTGTTGGCTAATAGGTTGGGTGATGAATAAATTGGTGAATTCGGTAGTAGAATGCTTTTGTGGAAGGAGGCAAAATTCTAGTGTCCTTGATTGCTAATGAAGTCATCGATTCAATGCTGAAGAAGAAGGAAAAAGGGGTACTCTGTAAACTTGACATCGAGAAAGCTTACGACAAGATTAACTGGAATTTTCTCATAGTTGTGCTTGGTAGAATGGGCTTTACAGAAAAATGGATGGAAATTTAGTTAAGTGGTGTATTTCCACTTTGCCTCTTTTTCGGTCATGCTAAATGCGCGACCACTGAAGACTTTAAAGTTCAAGGGAGTTGGAACAGGAGATCCACTTTCCCCCTTACCTCTTGTCACTGGGGATGGAAGCTTTTCTCTTTTGATGGAAAAGCGACGAGAGGTGGTTTATTTCTAGTTATAAGTTTGAGGGAAGGAGTGGCGCTGAAAGACAGATTACACACCTGTTGTTTGCAGATGATACTCTTGTTTTTTGTAAGGACACGGAAGACGAAATGGTTTATCTAAGTTGGATTTTGGCTTGGTTTGAAGCTATGTCTGGGCTGAGCATCAATTTGGATAAAAGTTCCTTGATACCAGTGGGGAGGGTTGAGAATGTGGAAAATTTAGCCTTTAGGTTTAAGGTTGCAAAGTTAGTATCTACCGGCTATACAGGGTTGTCGTTGGGAGCTAAGCATTAAAGATTCTAGAGTGTGGGATGGGTTGAAGAGGTTTCGAAAAAGATTGGCTAAGTGGAAGAGACAGCCCACATTTCACAAAGAAGGAGACTTACTTTGATCAGGACTGTGTTTGTCCCGATCTTGCCCACCTATGTCATGTGTCCTGTTTCGAATGCCTAGGAAAGTGAGATGGATTGGAAAAAATTCAAGGAGCTCATCAGTATGGTAACCTTGAAGGAAGAATACATCGGATTAAGCGGGATGTGTTTGTTCGAGCAAAGTGAAAGGAGGGCTCGGATTAAGTAACCTTTCCAAATTCAATGAAGATGCAATGGGAAAATGGACAGGGGGTTGTATGGAAAGACATTAAGAAGAATGGTTTACCTTCTCTCCATATTCATTTTCTCTAGGAATGGTAGAAGGCTGGGTTTTTGGAGGGATCATTGGTGTGATGAGGCGGAGTGTGACCAAGCCTTCCCAGCTCTGTTTAACTTGGCGGCTCGAAAAACCTTGAGGGTGCGAGATGTTTGGGGATTAGTCGGAGTGGAGGTTGGGGTTGGTCTCAGGTGCTGTGGACACTCAATGGCCCAGGAGATGGAAGAGGTGGAAAGAACTCTTGTTATTCCACAAGAAAGATTAGAGTGCAAGTCAAAGAGATCGTCTTATGCTAAGGATTCTATTTAGGCTTTTGATTAGACATATGTATCGTAGCTAATGTTTTTCTACTCCTCACTTTAGATTTCCCTAGTAGATCCATTGGAACCCAATGGATTCCCCAAAATTGGGTTTCGCACAGGAAGGCTTCTTGGGATAAGGTGCTAGTTGGATGAGCGAAGGAGGAGTTCCCTTAGTAACGGGTGTTTTTATGTGAAGAGAATGAGGAAGCAATAGACCACCTGTATCCATAGAGAGCCAAGATGTTGTGGGATCTTCTTTTGGCAATTACTGAAACTAATTGGGTGTTCCCCCGTACGGTTCGGCAACTTCTCCTTGCTTGGCAAAGCGCTAGTGTTGGCAAAAAAAGGAAGAGAGTTTGGATGGCGGCTCCTCTGTGTTTATTTTTGAATGATTTGTGGTTGGAAGGAATAGGGTGGTTTTGAGAAAATGAGGCCCCTCTGCTCATAGGATGAAATCTTTGCTTTACGTTTACCTTAGTGGGGGGTGGGCTAGGTGTGCAATTGACAACTAGAATTCTTTGGTGGGGTTTTTGGCTTGGATGGGGTATAGGTGAGAGTGTGAGGTGTTCCTTGTACTCCTCTTGTGTGTACTTTAGACTCTAACTGCACTCATTATATAAATATTGCTCACGGATCAAAAAAAAAAGATTGCTATGGAGGAAAATTCAATTTGGAGGAATATTATTGTTTTAAAATATGGTATGGAAGGGGGTTGTTCTCTAACAGCCAGAGAAATGACTATGGGGTTGGCCTTTGGAAGGATATCGGCAAGAAGGCGATTTCGGATAAAGCAGGTAATTTCTTTTGTAATGGAAATGAGGCAAAGTCGGTTTGGGAGGGTGTACGTGGTGCGGTGAAATCCTCTTGCTCCTCTTTCGCTACTGCTGCTCAAATTGGCTAGATCAAAGGGGATATGGCGGCGGTTTTTGTGGAAATCACGGGGAGATGGAGGTGGGTGGAGATTTTGATTTAGAGACTTTTTAGCAGGTCCCAGAATTAGAGAGCCTAGATTTATAGTTCTTGTTGGTACCAAAAAGCTTAAGTCAACTCCACGGGTGATAGAGCTATGGTGGAATGGGTGAAGGATGGTATTTTCTCTGTAAGTCTAGTTGACGTTTTGGATATCGGGCGGAACTTGTACTGTTAAAATGGTTGGAATCCCGGTGCGCCTGAGGTGGGGTTTTTGTGTGGGAGGTGTGGTGGGGAAGATTTTTGACTATGGATCAACTCAAAAAACGAGGCTACTCTCTTGCTAGTAGGTGTCCTTTTTGTGGGCAAAAGGAAGAAGATATGGAGCACCTCTTGATTCATTGCCCTAGGTTCAGAATTATGGACTACCACTGTTCTCTCACTTGTACGAAGCGGATGGGTTTGTCCATGGTCAAGAGCTCATAATGGAAGTTTGGGTATATGGCTCCTCGAAAAGGAAGCAAAGTTGTGGAGAGTAGCTCCTTTGTGCTTGCTTTGGGCAATTTGGATCGAGAGAAACAAAGTGGTTTTTGAGGATACGCAGTTCTCGTTAGATAGGCTGAAAACCTTTTTTATAAGGTCGTTTCGTGAATGGACTACTATGATTCCTGACGTGAATCTCTCTTTTTTAAGAGGAGTGTTGGGTTCTATGAGGTTCGTGCTTTGGGGTGTCTTGTATACTTCTAGTGTACTTGTGGGGTGCCCGGTTGTGGCTTTCCCTTTTTTAATATAATGATTTTATTTGCCTATCAAAAAATTTTGTAATAATAGAATTTTGTAGGCCACAAGTAAATGGGTTCTCGGGGTATATGCAGGGCACTAAACACCCTCTGAGTGGTAGTAATACAAGTTACATCGATATATGTATTTATATTTCAAAATGGGCCACCAATATCAAAAGATTAGGTTAAGGGTCCAGGTCTGGGTGTGGCGTCCCCTCATCCACCTAGGCGGGGGATGGGGCATCACAAGTTTTGTTGGTGTTTCTGATTAAAACAAAATGGCATACCTTCAACACAGCCAAGTCTTTTGTACGATCTGCACTTAATCAGCACGCCCTCTCAAAGTTCTTTTGAACCACATCAATCAATAAAATGAAAAATTAGCTGCAACAAACATGAAGCTGAGATGGAAAAGAGCATGACATGCATAGAAGGTATATATGGAATCATTTAAAAAAATAGAAGTAAAAAGAATTAAAAGAGATAAAAATTGGGATTGTGTGGATCCACATCCCTGTAATTACTATTTTATTTAACATAGAGAATATTTAAGTTTTATAGGTAGAAAAAGAGTGGAGATTTAAAATCTTTTTTCTTTAACAATAGTAGTGATATTATACAACATATGTCCCCATATAGCCAAAGATTGATAACTTAACAATGTAGTTCAATTTATTACTCTGAGTTAAGGGCAATACAACTCTACCATCTGAAGCTAGAATGTTAACTCGTGCAACAACATACTGAACTTAGAACTTCTTAAGTAATTACAATTACTGTGCATAAAATAAATAGTTAATTAACAACCATAACCATCAAGAAATCTGAAAGAATAATCACCAAATCAAAAATCAATACAATAGTACATGTTAATGATGCCATATCCATGTCAGCAAATCATGGTTGACAAACAAACTACGAAAATCAGCCAACCACTCAAGGTGGCTGAGAAAAGTATCAGACCAAAACATGTGAAAGGATTTACAGATTGCTCATGAATAGCCCAAAAGTGGATTTCTGAATCCAATAACAAAGTTGGTAACATCAAGAGCAGTAGGAGGGGTCAAACCAGATATTCTAGAGTATTCCTTGGCACCACAAAACTAAAGTAGAAAAAGAGTCATGTTGGTCAAGTATAGTTACTATCTCTCTACACAAATGAAACAACTGTTTCCACATAAAAAAAAAACATCCCTACACATTCTATGAGGATATCAATGTGAATTATCTTTTTGTCTCCCAACATACAAGAGTACATGAGCTCCTTTAACAATTCTTGCAAGTGATAATTTGTCACAATGTGTCCTTTACCATCCCAGACTACTCCAGAACCATTTCCTTCAGGTACCTGATAAAGCACAAAAATCATTTATTTAATTATCTTCCCAAGTCATATGAAGAGCAAAATTAACAGCAGAGTATACAATGCTTGAGCAAGCAGAAAAATGGATGAACTTGTAGAGACTTCTTGGTCTATAGAATTTTTTCTCTGGCTGAAATCTAAAATGCAATCTTCTAAGTTCATTTACAGAACAATATAATACCTTAATCTGACATAACATTAAGAAATTTGGTGTAATATTCATAAGTTTAATGGCTGGAAATCATAGAATTACCTCAACTGCACCAGTTACATTAAGTTGAGGGCGCAATGTTACATCAAAAATGTTGACAACAGAGTAAGTGTTCCTCTCAAAGAGTTGAACAATTCTTTCCTGCCAATCAAACACACATCAATTCACCAGCCATAATCCATAAAGGAGTATCAAGTGCAATGGTTATTACTTATTAAAGAACAATATGAGATAAAAATAGGAACATTTGAATTACGGAGTTTAACATGAACCTCAGTAGGGAAGAGTGGTCCAGAAGGGTAAACAGGGGGAGTTACTTCTTCAATTGTCACGGATGGATCTCCTAAAGCATGTGCTGTACATCCAACAAGACCACTGGTTAGAAGCAACTCCTGGATATGAAGGTTCATGATTTACCAGCAGGGATGAACTGGTTACAGTACAAACAAAGAAAGGACTATTTACAAAGTTTTTAGACATAATCAAACAGAGCCAGCATTTAACACAGTGAGAAAATGTTTTTTTGTTGGATAGCATATCAGTTAGTACCAAGAACCCTGAAAATAATGCTAGATCTCTCTCACTAGCTCTTATTCATCACAAGCTTAAAATACATTTTGAATTTGATTAAAGAAGCTATGTGCTGCTACTCCATTATGATTTAAGAACAATTGAACTGAAGTGCCTATGTGTCCCTTCTTATCGTCTACTTATAAAAAAGAAAAGATCTTCTTATTTTTAATCCTATCACACAATATTACCATATGTAAACATACATAAAACATGGCTGTACGAGTCGTTATCCTCCAAACCAAAAAACCTTACATTTATTCTTCAAAATGTGACCAAAAGCTCATCCACTAAAGTGTCTGTGTGGGTTTAGTCAGTGGGAAATAACTGCGGGTTCAAATAGACATGACTATTAGTTAGGCATGCATGTATCCATGGCCCAGAAATGGCAGCAAAGCCAAGAAAAAACCTGATGATTACTCTTTCCATTCTCAAAATAAAACCCCCATTGATCAATATTTGCCATAAAGCCAAGCCACAAGCCATTTACTTGAAGTTTCTTTAATCAGAGACTAACTAATGTGTCAATATGACTTATTTAGCTGGTTTCCAGATTGTCAAACAGAAAAAGAAATATTCAAGACGATTAAGCTATACAACTAGCGTAAAACAAAAAATTTAAATTGGTTTGAAGGAAATCCAAGCCAAACCGTGTGCGAACTCTGATAAGTACCTTGAAGGATGATACCAATAAATAAATAAACACATAAAACAATATGTCCGCCTTGTGAAAGGAATTAACTGCGTATTTACAACATCAAATCCTTGCTCTGATCTTCAGCAGGTCTGAAAACATCAGTTGGATCAAATATCAATACACTCAAAAATTTTACTAAAATCACGATGACAACATCATGGACAACATTTAGCTTATACAATAACTAATAACGTTACATAATGATACAATCTGCCCACAAAAGAAAAAAAAATAGAGCCTAGACCTTCACTGAGCTAACCTATAGAAACTCTCCATAAAACCCAGAATTGCCAGATTAGTTAAACCCATTTCCTATAATTAGATCACAAGAGCAAGGACTTTAAACATGACTTTCCTGCATGCCTAAGAGACTGCTCCTAACTTAAAACATTATTTTCCCAAGAAATCAAAAATATACAAAATTACATATTAGCCTCAAAGATGGATGATACAAATAAATATAAAAAACAAAAAATCTTTTCCTTTTTTTATGATATGGAAGCGTTTGAATAAAGAAATTCAGTACCCAATCCACATTTCCCTTAATTCTACTACAATCATAACTGAAGAAGTACACTCACACTAGAACCCATTGAGTGGGCAGATGGAATAAGCGTTGTCTCCCAAGATATAAAGAAAATAGTAATACTGAGTGATGTTCCAAAATAATTTTCTTTCAAAAAAAAAAATTCAAAGTAATTAGGAAGATGTGACAAGAAGATACTAGTTTGGGCATTATTTTTTTGAAACATGAATGATTTTAATTCTTTTCTTAAAAAGATTATTTACACAGGACATGACTCGAAAATACGACAACTAGCTGTAGGGCAAATATAATATATATCTATTTCTTCCCTATGCTGCACCTTATTTGCTAATGTCCTTAATAAAACATCAGAAAGTAAATTAACTTCTACAATTAACATGATACAGTCTCATTCAACTTGATTCATGCAACCAAACAAATCAACATAAAAACCACTTTTTAGCTCTCGCAACATCAAGTCTAATTCAAAAAAACAAAAATCACGTTAGACTTGTATTGTTGTTTGTATGCTACGAGAAGCAGCAATGCCAGAACCTGTGAATGGAGTTAACAGAAACGGCGTCGTTGAGAGAATCAGCGGGAGAACAGGCTTTAGATGCCATCAAAACGAATCACGCCATTATAATTCTGTACGAGATTGTAGGGCAAACTGCTAGCTAAAATTTGCATTTTTCCCTTTTAACTCTTTTTTCTCGTCTGAAAAAAAAAAAAACTGTATGAAATACAGAGTTCTTCCAGGAGCACTACTATGAAGGAAAATGGATGAGGATAGGTTTAAGTTGGGACTGAAATGGGCTGGGCTTTTTCTCTCTTATTGGATAGTAATGGGCCGGATTTTTACAAAATTTATTATTTATATCCACTAAACATTTAGTTTATATTTTTTATCCATATCCCCATATCATAAAAAGGACCCGGTATCAATTACTCATATTTTATTTAAATACTCAATTCCAATTTATAAAATGAATTGATTTAAAATATTATAAATATTAAAAATAATTTATTATATAATATTAATATAAATTATTATGATGTGATTTCATAAAACCAATAAAATGAAAACACAATCAAATATTATATAATAAATAATAATATATTATAAAATTAGAAATGGATTATTATATATAAATAAATAAATATTATATTTATATATTATATTTAATCAGTATTTATAAGATTTATTAGGACCTGTCCATATCTAAATGAAACTTTCTTAATTCGATTATTTAAATATTTAATTGAGTTTAAAATGCTATACTTTCTCCATTTTAAATGGGTAGTTTTCATCGGTTCAGAGGAAATTATCATCTCTACTCTCTTATCACTTATCAGGACTGAATAGGTCCATTTAAATCCTGGATTTTGCCCAGGTCGTCCCAGTCATGACCCTCAAACTCAACGATTCATCCCCGAGTTGTCCCAAGACCTCAAAGAGGGTTTGAGTTTTGAGGTATTTTAACCTTAGCCACCTTTTCCCGTAATTTTCCTCTCTGCTTTGTCTCTCATTCAGGTGCAGGTTCAGGATTTTCTATAATTAATTTATTGTTTTCTATCCTGAAATTCTGAATCTTAACTGATGCGTTTCGGAAATTGTTTGAAATTGGATGTGGGTGTTCGTAGCAAGAGCACAGCTGCAATTATACAGGATACGTTCGTCCAGACACGATGTTTCTCGGTTTAGGGTTCTTCCACGGAACCGTTGCGAATGGAGAAACCCAGCTGGCTCCGCTTTTAGTTTGGCAGCCCATTTTCACAAGTTTGGTGAACATGGTTCATTTTCAATCAGCCTCAGGAGGTCCGAATTTGAGGGGGTTTCGCAATACTATCGGGGCGAGACCATTCTCATCAGTAGGGGAAGATGGTGATGGGACAATTGAAGATCGGGATGATGTTAGTGGTATCTCTGATTCAATGAACGTCGAAAATGGGGATGCGAGTGAGAGTGATTGTGAATCATCCATGGATGAATCCGGAAACTTTTCGGAAGATGTGGGTGTGGGGAGGAGTGTAGGTTATAAGCAGGTGGAACTTCAGGAACCTGCGGAATTATACCAGGAGGCTTCGTGATTCTCTGAGGCTTCGAGGGCTTAAACAATCAGATTGGGAGATGGTATCTGAGATTTTAAATTATTTCTACAAGTCAAGTTGGGCAGCCAATCAAGCTCTGGGTATATACATTGGAAGGTCATTCTTCCCCACAGCAGTTAGCAAGTTTAGAAGATTTCTGAAGAAGAAATGTACTGTTGATGTCTGCAAGTACCTGGTCTCGATTGGTCCAGGTGATACTGCCTGTTAAGTTCCTCTTCCCCATATTTGTTGAATTTGTTTGGAAGAGTTTCGTGACGAGATTAAGAGATTCAGGAGTATAGTGGATCCCAGCAGACCTCACAAAAACCATATCTTGGTTCCCATTTGCCCCGAGCCTTGATGAAAGCGCAGGATTATATATCACTGTGAGGTCCAACGAATAATTGTTAAGACATACAATGCATTGCAAAGATATATGGAAGCAAGAAGGGTATCTATTGTAGCCCTCTCTTAGGTTGTGTGGCTATGGAAGTTTTCGACAAAGGTGAATGCACTTAGGATTTATTGTAGCTTCACTGGTCAGGAAAGAAAAATGTCCGTTTGAACCACCTCTCATGTACCGTAGAAATGGTGTCTACAGAGAATATGTATGATGTGGCTGTTATTGATGAAATTCAAATGATGGCAGACCCTTGCAGAGGGTATGCTTGGACACGGGCCTTGCTCGGTGTGAAGGCTGATGAGGTACATTTGTGTGGTGATCCCAGTGTTCTAAATATTGTTCGAAGAATATGCTCAGAAACTGGTGATGAGTTGATTGAACAACATTATGAGAGGTTCAAGCCATTGGTGGTTGAAGCCAAGACCCTTTTGGGGGATCTTAATAATATTCGACCTGGAGATTGTGTTGTTGCTTTCTCGAGGAGGGAGATATTTGAGGTGAAATTGGTGGTGAGAAGCTCACCAAGCATCGCTGTTGTGTTATTTATGGCGCCTTGCACTCCGAGAGACTCGTAGAGGCGCAAAGCTAGCCTGTTCAATGAGTCAGATAATGAATCTGACGTCTTGGTTACGAGAGTGATGGGTGGGAGTAGGTTTGAATCTTAATATCAGAAGGGTTGTTTTCTATAGCATTTCAAAAGTACAATGAGACAAGATTGTTCAAGTTCAACTACACAGGTGAAGCAGATTGCAGGAAGAGCTGTGGTCGGGAGGGGGAGTCGATATCCTGATGGACTCACTACCACCTTTGTTTGGAAGTTTTGATTATAGATGATGTTTGAAGCTGTATTTTTGATGACATTAAGAAATGGAACTCTCTTTCCTTTCTTTGACAGTTAAGGAGTTGTTGCAGGGCAGTTCCAGATGTGGCTCTCTCATCTACTAGAAAAGTTCAAGGAAAATTGCAGATTAGATGGATCTTACTTCTTGTGTCGACATGATCATGTAAAGAAGATTGCGAAATATGTTACAGAAAAGTTCAGGGATTGTCTCTAGAAGATCGTTCAACACCTTTGCTCCTGTTAATATCAGAGATCAAAAACAACCTTTCCATCTTCACGAGTTTGCTTCATCTTACAATTAAAATCTCCCTGTTAATATTGCAATGGGCATGCCACAAGGTTCTGCTCGTAACGATTCGGCTTTTGGATCTTGAGGACTAAGCATCAAGTGCTGTCAATGTATCTGGTTGTCACACCATTTCACAGAGGGAAACGTTTCCATATGTAAAGAGAGGCTGAGGCAATGGCAACAGGGATTGCTGATTTACTGAGCAAGTCTCTCAGAAATGCTAAATGAAACCAGAATCAAGCAAGCAGGGGAAGCCAAAGACTCAACAGAAAGAAGATGGTTACAAAGCCAAACTGTCCTCATAAGGATTTGACAAGTAAGTATACTGAATTCTTGGCTTCTTCTCAAGTACTAACTATCATAATGAGCACTCGGCATCTAGCTTCTTATTATTGATTTAATTTTCTGCTACTTCTGCCTAAGTATGTAATCTACTGTTGAAGATTTTCTCATGACTAATCCGGTAGGAATAGCCAATACTTTCTGGCTCAAATGCACTACCCGTTGTTGTTGAGCTGCATTTTGTTGTAAAGACATGATATTCGTATTAAACTCCAAATCCTATGAGCACGAGAACTTGGAGGTGAATCATTTAACGTAGTATCGAGGCCTAGTCTGTGAGGTCTTGGGTTCGAGCTACCTCTCTGCAAGTTATTCCTCATTTGTTGATTTGAAAGTCTATGGAGGACTCTATTTGGTTTATTTGACTCTCCACATGGGGTATGGGGTTGCATGTGAGGGAGGGTAGTTTAACATGGTATCAAAGCTTAGTCTGACAGGAGGTCGTGGGTTCGAGTCACCTCTCTGCAAGTTATTCCCTATTTGTTAATTTGAAACTCCATGCAAAACTCTATTTAATTTATTTGACTCTCCACGTGCGAGTATGGGTTTGCACGTTACGGAGGGTAGTTTAACATGGTATCAGAGTCTAGTATAGCAGGAGGTCCTGAGTTCGAGCCACCTCTCTACAAGTTATTTCCCATTTGTTGTTTGAAAGGTCATGGAGGACTTTATTTGGTTTATTTGACTCTCTACATGCGGGTATGGGGTTGTATGTGAGGAAGGGTAGTTTAACATGGTATTAGAGCCTACTCTAGCAGGAGTTCCTAAGTTCGAGCCACCTCTCTATAAGTTATTCCCTATTTTTTTATTTGAAAGTCCACGGAGGACTCTATTTGGTTTATTTGACTCTCCACGTGAGGAGGGTGTTAATAACATGATATTTATATTAAACTCTATATAAATATTTGACTCTCCACGGAGGACTCTATAGGGTTACCTTTGGAAAACATTTGCCCTTGAAAATGGGATTATTGGTCGAGAACATGGGTGATGGCAGTAGATATCGATTCAGCCCTCGTGAGCATCCACGGTGTAAATCTACAATCAATAGGCTTTACATCTGTAATCTCTGGAAGAGACTTTAAAGACACTTAGGAAATGAAAGAGATGCCACGAAAGCCTACTTTTGGGCTCTAAGGCCCCTTAAAGTCTACAGGTGTTAGAGTGCAGAAAATATCATAGATGCTTCCTCCTCTAGCAGCTCTCTCCAAGGGCTGCAATCATTTGCATCGCTAAGAACAACAGGTTTTATCAAATCAGCTGCCATAACACCTTACCTGAGTTCACAATTACCAAATGTCTGCGCTTGGTGCATTGAGGGTTGGGAAGCAGTTCATAATCTGTTTTTATTGCTATAGCAGCTAGCCAAATCAGTTTTTGCTATTCTTGTTGGCTCCGTTTGGAACTGAGAGAGTACTAAGAAAAGAAAATAGAGAGGAAAATAGGAAGGAACAGTGGAAGGAAAGAAAACCATGAGGTAAATTTTAAAAAAATAGGTTTAAACTTAATAAATTAATTCTATATTTTTATTCAACCTCATCTTATTTGTTTCTTCAAACTCATCTTATTTGTTTCTCTCTATTATATAAGTTCTAAGAAATTTGGTTTGTAAAGAGACAGTGTGCTCATGCGGCTAAGCATTGCTTGTTTTTAATATTTAGTGCCTACGAGTCTTTTATTAAATCAAACTAGCATTTGGAGGAGGTGTGTATTCGAGCTATTATCTAACAATGAAGGTTCGCATTGTTTATGTACCTTTGAGATTTAAAATACATAAGAGTACAGAAATTTGATTATATTTGATTTTCTTTATATTTTCTGATAGAGGCAAAACGTAGAGAAAATCATTTTCGTAGTTTTTTCTTTCCCTAGTATTTTCCATATTCCAAACGGAACCTTTAAATCTTCTTATATGACATTTCCACAAAGTGATCTGATCATTTCTTTGGTACTATTGAAATAATAAATCATCTGAATACAGCTGAACTTTTTAACATTTTGTTGATAACAGTAATTCATCTCTCATATGTCCATAATCCTTCTTGACTAATTCAATGTTGATCCTTTGTGTCTTCTTCTTCTTCTTGCATATCTAAATACAACACCATCTTTCTGATTTGCAGAGAGGCATGAGAGGAGTCTTCTGAGCTAGAGGTCTTCTCCAACGTGAGCATTCAGAGTAGCAGTATAAATGATGTGGTACTTGTTATATATATATTGTATTTTTTACCTTTATTTCTCAATTCTTATACTGTCATGATATGAACCAAGCAGTGATTTCCATATGTTTATTTAACCCTTGTAATAATATAAATTAGGCATTTTTGTAAATAAATACAGAAACTTCAATGGTGAATACATATAAACCACAAAGTTCTGAAGCTAAAACAAGGAAAAACCAAGAATGGAGAGAACTAGGGTTAAAACGAGAAAAATTCAAAGAATGGAGAAGCGACCTTCCTTCAACGGCGCCAGATACGTGGGAGTCGGTGTTGAAAACTGTTCAGATCTAAAAACTACCATCACATCAATCCCTTTTGATTCTTTTTCTAAAATCTTCTTCCTCAAATCTGTCTCCCCTTATTTTATCGGAGGTTGATTTCTTCTCACTTATGTTAATCAAAATTGATTGAACAACATAATCAATCAAATTATGCGGAAGAAAAATACCAGAATCTACATACCTCCAGCCATTGTTAAGAAATCGAGAAAACTGGAAAAATGGAAATATTTTGGTTCTTCTAAACCCTTCTCAAAAATAATTTGATGGTGATTTCTACGTATTTTTTTGAGTAGGCTTGGAGCTGAAAATGTGCGGTCTCTTCTTTATATGGAGACTTGAGGCCATCACGAGGTCTTACGAGAGAAGGATTGCAGAGAGGTTGAGGAAAGGTGTTATGGAGAGATTCAAAAATTAAAAATTCAAATATTTCTTATGGTCACTCTAACATTCTCACTGATCATATTCACTTTTCTATCAGAGCAAAACTAAATATAAATCATGGCGATAGGTCCTCTTGATAGTGAAAGTAGTATAACACATGTATTTACAAACTATCAGTTACTCTAATATACAAACCATAAACTTAATGAATAAACCATATGTTTATTCAAGGTCCAAGCAATATTATTTCTCAGATTATGTAATAATGAAGTATACGAAAACCATATATAAGAAATATCGAATGAATAAGAGTTTTTATTTAAAATAATGAATGTACGTGTAAAATTACATGCATTGGAACCAAGTCCCATTTTGGCCCACTACATGATCCTTAAAATACTTAGGTGGCATGCCTTTAGTTAAAGGATCGGCAATCATCAACTAAGTGCTAATGTGTTCAATGACCACTTTCATTTACACAACGTGTTCTCTTATCATTCAAATCTTAATAATATCGATATCGCCCACCCCGACCATCTGTGTTCTTAGCCATAAATACCATATTGAGTTATCCAGTACAACTCAGTAAACAGATATAGAATCCTAATTCTAAGCCGAGATATGAAACTCTTTAACCATACACCATGCGAGCTAGCCTCAAAACAGGATACGAACTCGGCTTCCATAGTGGAGGTGGCGATCAGTCTGTTCGCACTTCTCGAACAGGCTCCATCGACTGGCTTGAAAATATGACAGACGTTGATTTTAGAGTCAGCACGACCGGCAAAGTCGCATCGGATGGTAATCCCACCTCGAGCCTATATGTTCGTCTATACATAAACATGTAATCCTTGTTCCTTGAAGTATCTCATCACCTTCTTTGCGACTCTCCGATGGTCCAATACTGGATTACTACGATATCTTTATCTGAAACGAAGCAAATGCAATATGGATGCAGATGGACAGGCATACGTGGAAGCTACCAATAAGTGAAGTATGGAATGTTTCTTCATGTGTTCTCGGTCGAAATAATTTTTAGAGCGCTAATTCAAATCGAATCTGTCACCCATCAAAATGGGTGCTACACTAGGTGAACAATTTTTCATGATAAAATCTCTCTAAAGCTTTATTGATATGGTCTCTTGAGACAAACCCAAAAATCTGCTCGAGATCTTTCCTTATGGATCTTAAATACCCAGCCAACATAGATACCTCACCATCCTTCATATCAAAAGTTCTTTGAGAGAAATTGTTCCTCATATAACAAACCCTTATCATTAGTTTTAAGTAGAATATCATCAGTATAACACGAAAACAAATCACCTCCCATGACCTTCGATATATACATTGATGATCCATGATATTTTCTTCAAGAAGCCGAATGAGTAATGACTTCATGGAATTTCAAATACCATTAATAGGATGCTTGTTTTTAATCCATATATGGATTTCTTAAACACAAACTAAATGCTCACCTTGGCTAGGAGAATCCTTGAGGGTTGTTTATTATGAAACTCTTTTATAAGATTACCATTAGGAATGTAGTTCCAGCGTCCATTTTGATGTAAATCAAAGTCGAATGGACAACTAATGCCATGATTCGAAAAGAATCTTTCTTAGATACGGGGAGAAAAGGTCTCAGTGTAGTCAGTTCCTTCCCTTTGATTGAATCCTTTGTGGCAGTGGCCTTATGTCTCTCGTGTGCCCGATGAGTCTTTCTTTGTTTTAAAGGCGTTACGTCGGTAAACTACGCCCATCGACGACTCAACGAGATCCCAAACTCGGTTGATCTGTAGAATTCCTTCTTCTTTCATGGCATTGTACCATGGGACCCAGATTCCTTAGAACTCATGAAAACTGTGGCTGGAATTGGATCATTTCGGCTCCGATGTTATAGTCGATTCTTGTAAATACACTATATAATCATTAGGAATTCTTGATTTCCTACTTCTTTGTAGATGCTAGCAATGTTCAGCATTTGTCTCTTCAAATTTGTTCAGTCAAACTTGTTGCTCAAAGTGAAAGGATTTGATTCAGCAATTTCTTGAATTTCTGTTCACAACTTGATCCCACAGGATCAATGTTAATAATATCTGGAATTTCGAGGAAATGGTTGTCTCACACTCGGTTGTGAGGGGTGTGAATGACAGTGATCTATCACTTGAACCAGAGGGTTGTCCTTCATAATGATCCTTCGAGAGCAATGTGCAGGCGAGTCACTCCCGCGATTAGTCATTACTAAGAGAAATTTCGCATTTCAAGTTGCTAATCTAGTCTTTGTGAGATGGACAATAAATCTATACCCCTTGGACCTTTTCGGCATATCAATTGAAATACCCATTGATGGTCGGCCAGGTCTGAACTAACTAACATGGAGTTTATAAGTGCCCTTCAACGGGCACCCACAAAGCAGGGTATATCGCAAACTGGTTTCAACCTTTGAGTGACTCAAAGGCGTCTTAGAAACTGACCTTGGATTTGGAACTCGGAATTTAATATATACTACGGCCGAGTCTTTAGAGTTTGGAGTCTGAGGTGAGATGAATCACAATGTACTCACTCATATCTTACCATGTCAAATTAAAGTTCCAGTTTGCTGCAGCCTGCCGTTCGATCGGGAGAACCGGGCATAGTGTATGGCAGCAATCCCAGTTTTCTTGAAGAAGAGGAAGCTTCGCAGTAAGGAGCTTGATCAAACCTGCGTGTATTTACCATAGTACTCCTCCACCTCTATACGATCTCACGATCTTATGTTTTCCGCGTGATTCTCTACTTGACCTTAAAACTTTAAAGGCGTCCCTAAAGCTTCATCCTTTAAGGCAAAGTAAAAATAAAGATACATATATCGTGAATAATCATCTTATGAAAGGTGATAAAGTATTTAGGACTATTTGCATCCATGTCGAGACAACGAATGTCGGTATGTATAATCTCTAATAGGTTTGTGCTTTCCTCTTGCCTTTTAGACTTGTTGGTTTGCTTGCCCATGTCTGATTCATACAGTCTCGAAATCAACAAAATCAAAAGTACTAAGTACCCATCATTTACCATTTCTTTTATTCTTTCAATGGAGATGTGTCCCGATCTCCAGTGCCATAACATAGAGGATTTCTCATTCATAACACATCTTTTTAATCCAGCCAGTATGTAGAATTATAAGTAAATATCATTTTGTAGTGAATATGAAAAGACCATGGGGAGACAGTAGTACTTATAACCAATAACTTTAGATTTATTGGATAGCTGAAACGAGAATGCGAAAGCTAGGGAAAGCTAAAGTGTAGTCTTGAAATTGAGTGGAGATTCCTAGAGAAACTTGGAACATAAAATGTCTTTTCAATTCTAAAATGGCATTTGCTAATACAAAGTACATAGTGTCAATGAAAGCTTCCACACATGAACTCATCTTCTTTTTGAACAGATGCATTGTTCACTTCCCAACGAAACTGTAGGTTTTTGCATACTACAGAGTATTTGAAGCATGGATTGTAGAATGAATTAATACCATATATTGTTATGATTTAACATTAACCATATTAGATTCATAACATACAAAGGAAAATTAGTACCTTTCTTATCAAAGTACTTATCTTAAATTTAGACAGTCCATACTTGTGTGTCCTTATTTACAAGGAAAAAACACTTTGACTCCTTCTTTATGCTGATTGAATAGAATCTTTCTTTTCTTCAGAAGCAGTCCTTTCTTACTCTTTCGAGTGGTCGAGTTAACACATTAGCCCTCTTCCATCACGTAACCACTTCCTGCTTCTTGCGCACATGGTCAACAATTGATTAATTGACCATTTATCATATGTGTGTTATACAGAGATTTGAAGAGCATATTGTTAGGCCGAGAGTGTTAAATATATAATGAACAAGGGAAAGTGTCGACATGGTAACTTCTAATGTAAAGAAGTTGGGCCGCTATATCCCTCGTCACGCATAATCCTGATCCTGTAATCCTCTTGTCTGATGAGCTTGGTGGATGAAAATTACATAATTAAGGTACTTGCAAAACTTTGTCGAGAAGTTTCAGCGCTCATCGATGGCTTTCGAAGTGGTTGGCTTTTGTAATTGCTCAGCGGAACCACGAATACCGGCGGATATCTTAGTCTTTATGAACATCGCGGAGCGATTAGAGCGCTGCAAATATAATAAGGCATACGAGGCATAACGAGTCTTTGGTTTGATAATGGGATCGGGGTTATAACCATATAGCATAGTCAATATCAAATCCATCCCAGTACGAGAAGAACTCTTTCTTTCCATACATATGGTTATCATATAAAATTAGGAATATCACACTTAAAATCGAATATTTACGGGTTGAATAGCAAATATTAAAACTCCCACATCTTAATAATCAAATATTGAGGCAAGAGAATACGATCTTGCATGTTTCTCAAATGTAAATCATGCTTTAAAAAACATAAACCTAGTGACATAAAACACACTTTGTAGACTCTGAGTCTTCTACTCAGTGGGTTTAATTCTAATTTTTATAAATGAGACTCGCAAGAAATAGTATTTATTTTCCTAAACCACATTAGGGTAAGAATTAGAAAATATGATTTGATAATTCATCCTAATTAATCATACAAATGTAATAAAATTCGTGGGATGAAGTTTATCACAATCCATATGATTATTACAATTAAAATGTAATCAAATGTGATGCTAAAAGCTTGTATATAATTTTAACTAATTAAGGATCACGTGGCTGTTCTCATTAATTAAAATTATATTGATCGATGAACATTATTGCAAGCTTTAAAAATTTAAATAATAAGATTATCATTTTAATTATTTTGTATGTAAAACTATACACATACAAATAATCACAATGACAATAAATTTAATATATAGAAAATTTAATTCTCATATTCTAACATTATTGCAAAAAACTTTAAGCAATTGCTCTGATAAGATTATCATTAATTATTTTGTATGTAAACATCTGCGTCTAAATAATCGCTGATAATGATAAATTTTAATATATAGGAATTTGAATTAAAGTATTACATATATCGGAAATGTAAATCTGCATAAAAGCCGTGTAAGGGTAGCAAATTAACACTGGCTTGGTGGTAGGCGCTTATCTTCCGCATTATGATGGTCACGGGTTCAAAACTTGTGGTCAATTCATAAACTTATTTTATTTTAAGGTCCATTTATTGTTTTGTTTAATATTGTGGCGACCCGTCAGCAGGCGCTGAAATATTAATAAGGTGAAGCCAGTGACCCTCGCCAATTCATATTCGGTAAGGTCAAGCCCGAAGCCAGTCCACATAGAGCCTCTCTTGGGCCAGTCTGCTCTAGACATGAGGGTCAGCCCATTCCATATAGCCGAGGCCAGTCGGTTTAGTAGGTAGAATTAAGGCCAAAGCCCGGTACAGGCCCGAATCTCACAGCCCGCCGTCATGGCCCGAACAAATTGTGTTGTGGCTGTCTTGTTTCTGTAAAACTCGGTTTTGCTGCAGAAAAAAGCAGGTTTTTTTTTTTTTTTAAGTCTTCTTCTTACTACCACTTGAGAGCGCCATTGAAGACCTTCATCGAAACAAAGCATGAATTCCCATTGTAGTTGATATCATTTAAAACACAAAACACATCAAAATTATTATGAAATAGTTTTAATGTGCAGCAAGTAAATAATGACAAAAATATACAAACTACGGAAAATCCAATGCGTGAATTTTGAAGTATAAAATTTGCACAAACACGTATAAAGCGGAGATATAGTGTTTCATTTAAATGTTAATCAAAGTGGTTAACGATTGGCGACGGTATCGGCTGGCGCTATCGCGCTATCGATGTTGTCAGTATTCTTGAAATTTGCAATGCGTATTTTCGGAAATGCTGGGTATTTTTATTTTGCGGACAGCCCATTAAAGCCCATTTCATAATAGTACGATGTGTTTTATTGTTGTGATAATCAGGCTTTACATGAGGCTCGCTCTGCTGTTCGGATAAGTGGCATTATGTATCTGCGAAGATGACTTAAAAAAAAATATTTCCATTTTCCAATTTTCTACGATTTCTTAACAATGGAATTTTGGAGGTATGTAGATTTTTGGTATTTTTCTTAGCATAATTTGATTGAGATTATGTTGTTGATCACTTTTGATTAACATTTTGGTATCGGGACGTACTATATCTACGCTTTATGCGTGTTTATTGCAAATTTTATATTCTTGAAAATTTGCAATGCGGTAATGAATTTTCGAATGCTAGATATTTTTGGTTTGACATTTTACTTGGTTTTAGCCATTAAAACTATTTCACTAACATTTGATGTGTTTGTGTTTTTTAAATGATATCGAACTACATGGAATTCGTACTTGTTTCGGATGAAGGTCTTCAATGGCAGTTCTCATGGTAGTGTGAAGAAGATGACTTAAAAAAGCGGTTTTAAGGTAGCAAAACGAGTTTTCTGGAAGTTCAGAGTTGAAGACAACACAATTTGTTTGGCCATGATTTTGAAATTGTGATTTGGCCCTTCTGATTGGGCTTTGGCAATTTAATTGGTACAAGCTGAATTTGGCTGGTACCTTGGAATAGATTTGGTGCTCCCAAAGCTCTTATGTGGAATTTGTGAAAAGAGGCTCTTATGTGGACTGGGCTTGAGCTTGGCCTTACTTAATATGAATTGGGCTAGAATTTGAATTTTGAATTTTGCATTTGGAGCTTGGCCTTATTAATATTTCAAGGCTCGCATGTGCAGATTGAGGCAGACATAATGTGCAGCTTGATGTTGGACCTTAAAATGAAAATGGAGAATGTTTCTAGTTGAACCGTGACCGTCACGTGTGACATAAGTCTTTCTGCCCTTGGCAGTGTCATTGTTGCTCACGACCAGTTTCTTTATAAGACATATTTGAATATAGAATATGGGGAATTAAACTACATATGGTATTTATTGTCATTATGTTATTTGTATGTGTATGAATTTTATATAAGTGAGTAAATGACAATCTTATTATAAGTGGCAAAGTACATGTTAGAATAGCGAGAATTAGAAATTTCTATATTAAATTTATTGTCATTGTGTTATTTGTATGTGTATAATTTTACATGCTGAAATGGTAAATGATAATCTTATTGTTTAAAATTTCTTAAAGATTTTACTGTATCTTCGTGATCAATATAATTTAATTGGTAGGGAATAACAGTGACATCATAACCAGACCAAAAATTACTATATTAAGATTTTAGATCATATTTGACCCATTGAGTATGATTAATCCTTGTAGTTGTGATAAATATAAATACTCTGTAATTTTATTACATTTAATATGATTAGTAAGATGAATTATCAAATCATATTTTAATTTACTACGAGGGTAGAAAAGGAACATGTTTAATGGTATCTTGTCATAAGTAATTAAACCTAATTAGTAGACACACAACTTATGGCTGATTTTATGTCACTAGGGTATGTTTTTAAAGCATGTTACATTATTAAAACATGGCATTGATATTTGATTATTAAGCATGTGTATTAACTATTTGCGATTATTCTAGCACCTGAAAATATTTACGATTTTTAAGTGTGATATTCCGAGTAGTGACTATGCTTTCAAGGTCATGGAAGAAAGAAATTCTTACGCATTTGAATGAATGAATATTAACTACGCTATAAGGAAGAGGAACTGTTCCATTGTGAAACAACGCTGCGGTAATCTGCTTTTATGATGAAGTGGGAATGCAACTTCTCGCGATATTCGTAAGCAAGATATCGGCTGGTGTTAGATGGTTGGGTCGGCAAATGTAAAAGTCGAGCCACTTTCTAAAAGCCATCGTGGCGATTTGAAAGCGACAACTCTTCTTTAATGCCTTGGTATACGGTACTCATCCGCCAACTCACTTGGGAATAGAAGGAGTCGTGATGTGCATGAAAAAGTATAGCGACTGACTTCGGGCATTAGAAGATTGCGCGTGTCGGGCTACTTTCACTTGTTCGTGCTATATTGTTTTTCTGACTGTCGTCCCTTCAGAAATACTCTTACAGCATAAGAAGATAATGTCGACAATAATTATTTGACATGTGAAGGTATGATGAAAGAAGAGCGGCGGCAACGACCACGCGCAGAGAAAGAAAGAGGTCCAGCTGAAAATTCCTATTGGCGGCATAAAGAAAGGAGTCCAGGAATATTACGTAAGAGAAGGTTACATGAAAAGAGAAGGGCTGCTCTCCGAAAATTGGAAATATGGCTAATGAAGGTATGGTACTTTGTATGAATCTAATGAACAATGTTAATCATAACACATGGTGGATTGATGGTTCTGCGATCGTGTTTCAAATACCTTGCGGAAGGTATGCAAACACAAGGAAGCTTGTGAGGAAGTGACGATGCGTCTGACCGGCGACAGATGATTCCGCGTATTGAAGCTGTAACACTGCGGTACTGTATTAAGCGGCGGTTTCAGCCCAATTGGAAAAGACATTTTATGTTCCCAGATGAGCAATTTCAATTTCAGGCCTGTACTGCTAGGGATTTCGCTGCTTTAAATTACGAACTGTTTATCAACAAATCTAAAGAGATTACATTGGCCCATGTGTACATTATGCGATGATCTTTCCATGATACATTACAAAATGATATATTGCCGCAATTCTATGCGTATTGCTGGCAATTAAAAAGGTATGATATGAATGTATGTTATGACGCGGGGTGTTCCTCCGATGAAAGAACAAAGAAACCGGTAAATGTCGAGTACTGAATTTCTTTGATTTCGAGACTTGTGTGAATTGCGTGAGGCTGACGAGGCGGTAATTAAAGGGTGCAAGAGGAGCGCGAGCCTATTAGAAGATATACATACTAACATTTGTTGTCTGACATGGATTAAATGTCAATACTATCACCTTCATAAATGATCGCGACTATATGTAATATCTACTAGCGGATTCCCAGAATGGCTTAGGTAAGATTTTTGAAAACTGAGAATAAGAAAATCGATGCGAAAAAAGCCTATATTAGAATCGTGTGAATCGGAATAGAGGTAGTCTTATAATAAATACGAGGAGAAAATGAACACAAGCTCTGATACATTTGCGAGATTTCTTCAGAAAATGAAGTTGTTACCCGGTACACTATGCTGGTTCTCAGTGAGAGCAAATATTAACGCCGAACACTGTGAACATGTGTAAGGAAGTATGAGGAGTTATCTGCTGCCTCAGTGCTGTGTTTTGGCTTCCCAAGGCTGACGGCCTCATGCAAATCGAGTTCCAGCTCCAGGCTGTGTCTAGGCATAGCACTGAGCTCATTCAGGTTGGAGCTTATTTGCGGGCACATATCATTTTTGGGAGTGTACGTGAGTAAATTTATAACCTACAGAAAACTGGAACGAGGACCGCTCGTGAGTCTTTCATTGGTTATCTTTGAAAACCGAGTATAGATACACAGTGTGCCCGCGGCATGGGTGTGGAGATGAAGAATGCATTCTTGAGCCTGTTTTTGTCGATTTGAAGTGACTCGGTTGTGTTTACGAGAAGAATCGTGCTGAGTCGACCCTGCGGATCGAAGTGATGGAATTGATTGTCGTGCCACTGTCTGGCAAGTGAACGACAGATGCGAGAAATTTCACATATTGCTAATATTGATCTGTGGATCGAGTTGCAATGAAAAATTGAAAAGTGATGAACGGCTTTCAATCCAAACGACAGAATGTCAACAAATTCTCCAAGCAATGATAGTAGCGTAAGTCTACAGAAGTTAAATAAACGGTATGTTCCCGCTATAGTGTATTTACAGAATGGACACTATAACTATTAGGCCGAAAAATGTCGAGCATTTCACAAGCCATGAGTTCTAAGAAGAATCTAACACAAATGATCTGATGCTGTGAGAAGAAGAATGGAATTCTGTAACGTAATCTGGCAGGATTTGAGGACATGCTGACAATTGCTGATGATAACCATTGGATAACGAAGTGATTCTTTTAAAACGAAGACTCATTGAACGGCATTGAGGAAGACATGGGCGACTTCGTGCAAATTCAATCAAGGAAGAATCGACTGCGAGACGTATCTAAGAAGATTCTTTCGAATGTCATAGGCGTGGATGCCCATTTTGACTTTTGATTATCAGGTGGATCTGGCGGCCATTCGCAATGTGTCACAGAGGAGAGAGGACTGCGTGAAGCGGCACGAAAGATTGCTCTGTGGTGAGCACATTTGGTTTGCGAAGCAAGAAGAATCGTATGTGAACCGAAGCGACATCCGCTTGATATTTGAAATTCCCGTAATCGTACTTCGTCGTTTTGAAAATATAAATGGATCGTAATACCTGAAGTCGGTGAGAGTAGGCTGTTTCTTGGCATGTTACATATGTGAGTTACACTACGGCTGTGATAAGGAGTTTATTACTATGGTGAAGCAATTTCTCTCAAGAACACTGATATGAGACTGTAGGTGAGGCATGCATGTCGGTGGCATTAAACTCCAGCAGAGAAAGATGCCGAGGCGCACAGGACTGTCGAGAGACTGTATCGATGAGTTTTGAGGAGCAACGCGAAGAAGTATTGCAATGCGCGCATTTGAAAAGGGTGGCAGTACATTTGAATCGATGCCTTAAATGATTTCGAGAGCAGCGCATGGCAGCTGTTCATATACTTTCAGTATTGGAAAACACAATGTAATAACAAAGTGTGCCGTTTTATTGCGTTCTTTGTTGAGTATTAGGAAGATATCGGTATCGGTATTGACCATTGAAGAGGCGCAGGTGGTGAATGCCTTCAGGAACGAGGATTACGTAACGTAACAGGCGAACGCTGGAGGTGTTGGCTACTCGGTGTTCGGCGGGCATTGTTGACTGCCGAAAATCTGGCGTTACGATTATATTTTCGAAGCGAAGCGTGAATTTGTATTTGGAGAGAGTGGCGAGAAGCGAACTTGCGGCTGCTTCACTATGAAGGCGGTTAAATAATGCTGGCTTTTGAAAGACCCAGCTGCCGCGCGGTGCTATGGTTGAGACTGTCGAAGCAGTAATGGTTCTATCAGGCCGTGGTGGCCTCAACGTGACAACTTTCATTGCGTATTTATATTAGGGCAATGAAAGCGGAAGTCGAAATAACATATCGACGATACTTAGCCAGCAAACGACGATGTTGAAGAATGAGAATTGATAGATTGAGCATTAGCGGATGTAGATCGCTGCTTAAGTACTTACTGTATTGCAGGATCGTAATAGCCAGTACAAATGAGACTGATTGCGATATGTTTGGTGTATGCGTACATTCATTATTTTTAAATAAAAACTCTTGTTAGATGCGATATGTTTAACATATGGACTTGTGCATTTAGAACCAATATTATTAATTTGAGAAATATCATTAAGTTTGGACCTTAGTCGCATATGGATTTATTCATTAAGTTTAAGGAGTTTGTGTTGAGGGCGATACTATTGTAATGCATCAGGCTACACTGCACTGAAGGATCTATGTGCATGTTATATATTTAGTTTGCTCTTATGATAGGTGTTGAACTATATATGGATCGAAGTGAGAGAATATTGAAGTGTGATCATATGGTACATTTGAATTTTTAGGTACTGAGATGTCATAACACCTTTCCCCGCTACGGCTTTCTTCGAAGACTTTTGTGAGTAACACAATCTCCTGCAAAGAGAAGAGACCTTGCATGCCAGGTCACCAAGCTGCAAGAATGCAGAAAAATCACCATCAAGTATTTTGAGAAGGAGTTTAAGAAGAACCAAAACTTCTTCCCATTTTCGATTTTCTCGATTTCTTTAACAATGGTACGGAGGCTATGTAGACTTCTGGTATTTTCTTCGCGCCTATTGAACAATTATATTCAATCACACAATTAACATGTTAACCAAGAGAGCCAGGGTTTCTTCCATGGCTTGCATTTCTTGATCTGTTGCTAATGAAAAACTTTAAAACAAACTGTTAGCTTCAGTGATTATTCTGTTTTTCAGAGGGAGAGTTCAATGTAAGTGAAACTTGAATCGCTTCGATTTTGCATGAATATTGTCCATATGAATTCTTTAACAGAACCTGCATATATGGGCTCCAAGATATTTTATATAACTATAGAACTATCTGAAGGGAGGATGATTTTTAACTTTTCATTTATGTCTAGATTCTCGTATTTAAAAAATGAAAGAAGGAAAGGAAGGAAGAAAGCCCTCTTTGAAAATCGTGTTTCTTTGAGTGAATTCTTCAGATTGTGTTATGTCCTGTGACTGCCTCATCTTCACCATTTCCTTCTACCATCTCTCTCCCTCTTGTTGCAGTAATTTCCTTAAGGCTACGTTTGCTACTGCTGTTTGAAGTGTAATAAATGAAAAGTCTAATCTGTATCCCAATCTGGAATTTACACAGGTGAAGACTACATGTGATGCTGGAGAAAAATAAATCACTGCTCAAACTTCCATTTGTGGCTGGCGATCAGTTATAACGAATGCAAACTAAAGACAGGACGAGACAAAAGGTCGAAACTGAAGGAGGATGTTGGGCAATTGCACATCCTTTCATCGTTCATAGAAGTGACCGGTCCTGTAACCATGAAACTACATAATCTGATCAAACTTGTTATAACACCTAAAGTTGTGGCATTTTGATCCAAGTCTACAATTTGCTATATCTTTTGGACAGGGAAGGGGAGGAAAGATCTTGCATTTGACTTGTATGTGCACAACTAAGAAAGTTCTTTATGAAAGTATGTCAGGGTTTTTGATAAAATGGCAATTGCCAAGAAAACATTCTGTGTAACTTGGAACAAAGCTTATTCAGTATGCAATGAGTCTAAATTTGCTAATTCCTTTTCTACTTTTATTAGTCAGTTTGAAGGATTGAACAAATAGCATTTTGCTTTATTTAGCAACAGAATTTTACACATTGCTAACCCACGACCATGATCTTCCATTGATTATTTCCCTCTGGATAGGTTTGTCTTCCCTTGGCTAGAGAACATGTGGAACTATTATGTATAAGTAATTTCCAGGTGTTTTAGGGACTGAAATATCAATCATCAAAGCCAGGTTTCTTACCCTTCACTTGGATTCCCTTGTTATATATATGTATATGAATATGATTGGTTTTATTTGTCCTTACTCTCTTAGCTATATAAATATATATACATATAAGGTGGGACTTAACAAGGTGTCTTCTTGAAGGACAAAGGATCGATTTAGGGTGTGATAAAGTCGATGCGGAGATAAGCTCGAGCAGTGCGATTAAAAAACTTGAACTCGACTTAATAAAGCTCTAATCAATTAAAAAATTAATAAATAAGATACTAAACTCATTTCAACTCGAAATCAAATCGAGTTCAACATGGTTAATAAAATAGTAAAGATCGATTAAAGCTACTGAAATGACTGAAGTCGAGTATTCCTAATACTCAACTCCAATAAACTACTCGAACTAAACTCAGGTGTAACTCTGGAATCGAATTCGGTATTTTACGAGTCGATACCAGTGGTTCGCAGTGGTTTGACTCATTAATACCCTATTTTAGTTGATCTCAATAAGACATAAAAACAGAATTTTTGATGTTAAGGGAGGCTTGGCGACCAAAAGCGCCTTCTTCAAAACTAAGGATCCAATCTGGTTAAATTGACTAGTCAAATGCCTTTAAAACCATTAGAAGGCTCCACATTCTTGACTCTGTTCTCTAGTAAATGATTTGAAGTCTAAGCACAAGAATCATTCTCATAGTTCTCTTGTAAATGATTTGAAGCCTAAACACAGGAATCATTCTCACAGCTTTCAGCATGGATTTTTTTTAATAGAGTATCTGAAGGCTTCAACTGGTGTTTAGTCAACCAATCATTCACCAAAACCATCATCTGGAGGACAAATTCACAGGAGAATTCGACATGCCCAATTCAACACTGGAGGACTTTGTGCCAATCTATATCCGAATTTTCTTTACTAAGAAGTGACAGTAAAGCAAAGAACAAGACTCAGGATAAAGGATACTTACAACCAGTCAGTTATTTGCAAGGCAAAAAAAAAAGAGAATACTAGTTCCCATGTTTTTAGTCATGCAAAGAGAAACTCTGACTGCAAAAGTTCATCAGCTACTAAGCAAGTAATTCCTCCTGCAGGGACAAAACGAAAGGGCGCAAACACAGGTCAAAGCAGTGATAGATTTCTGCCCAAATCAAAATTACTTGATAAAATAGGCTATAAGTATATATGCAAGCAGGAAATGGGCGGGAATGGGCATACCTGAGGGAAGTCAATGTTGGGGTTATCACAGGTTTGCTGATATTTCTAATTTTCTCAGTCCATGGGGAGTAAACCAATACTCTGCACTTTTGCATCACACACTACACATTTGTGGTCCAAAACACCGGCTGCCTGAATAGCACGTATCTTGGTCTGCACCATGGCAAGTGTCGACGCGGAAAATTAGCCACAACGATTCACTTCTATTGCATGCAAAAGCACATTCTTTGAGCCACACTGGACTTGTAATTCTGCACTATCTAAGCATGGGATTAGTAGAAATGCACAAAATAAGGTTTTCAAATGCTGAGTAGTCTATTATTTGGTTTCCTTGCCTCATAAGTAAACTCTCGCAAGAAGAAGCCAGAGCTGTTGTTTCTTTCTCTCTTGCAGGAACTCTGAACCAGATGCCTTTTCTGTTGCCCGGCCTCCTTGCTTTCAGAATCATCTCCCACGGCTGCATTTTCAATCCTAAACCATGATTGACCATGGAAAAGAGTGTCTGGCTTTAAGATTTCCAAGATCCTTGGGTGGACACCTTGTCTTGCATCGTAAGCAGGACTCTCTTCAGGAGTCCCATGGAGAGATTCCCCTTCCTCAAAGCTGCCACCATGCGACCCAGGATTATCATATGAAACAGGTAGAGGTTCTCCAAGAGACTTGAAATCAATGGAATCACCATCACCATCATCATTGTCATCAAGCGGTGTAGGGATGGGAGAAAAACACGGCATTGCAAGTGGTTGGATCAGTTTCTGGTCTTTAGGCTGGAGGACCATGTGAGTGGCTGGTCCCCGTCCTCCAACGGGGACAATCTTCATGTGACATAGGCCAGGGAAAGATCTCATGAAGTCACTAAGCTTAGGATAGCCCAGAGAGTTGTGATCCAGTTCTTGGCCACATGTAGCCCTGAAATCAGCCTTTAGGGAGGAGAGGGGGTACCACTCTCCCTCCTTAAGATGCTTTGACACATCATTTAAGAAGTTGGGAAGCCACCTCTCAAAAATTCTGACCCATTTAGGCACACGTTGTTTTGGAGTTGTAGAATTAAGAAGAATCTTAGGTTCGGTATAACATAAACTTGGGGGACTTTGGAGTAATTTATCAACCCAAGACATCTGCTTAGTGGCGCCATCATCACATTTGTTCTCATCAGGTGTTGCTGCTTGTGGCTGAAACTGAGTAATATGTCCTTGTTGCTGATCTTCTTCTTGAGGTGGTAGCGTTTGGAGTTCTGCAAACAATACGCATTTTGGAACAGCACTTTTTATCTCAACTTTAATGCCCATAATGGTAATGAAGTGTGCTTGAACAGCATTTGAGGCAGATTTCCCATTACTAAAGATGACAAAACCAAATCCTCGAGAGTGTACTCGGTCGCCCACTTGGTCGCCCATGACCATGGCTTCTTCTACTAAACCAAAGTTTTCTTCAAAAATCTTACCCAATGAGTCTGCTTCACAAGATAGATGGAGATAAAGACATTTGTCATATGTAATCAATGGTATAATTTTTTTTTGTTTAATCGGTACTTCCTACTAATGTGACTAAAAATGTCAATTAGAAATGTTTTGATAGGTTCTAACCAGAGTCCAGGGAAGAGGGCAGCCCTCCTACAAAAACTTTCCTCTTAAGCTCCTCAATCATACTTGAGTGCTGTATCCTTCTTTCCTGCTTCAGCCGCCGAAGCTCATCTTCCCCATGAGCATAGAAGCACTTAGCCCCTCGCACACAACCTCCTGGAGATACATAGTACTTGCAGATTCCTGTCTTCACGATCGGGCAAGTTCTAGAGCTCACAAGATTTACAAACTATGAGATGTGGGGAAAAAAAGATTCAGTTTTCACGACATTATCATCTAATCTAAAATTGGATGACTTTAACAAGACTCATCACCTCTCAGGATGGGTGCCTTCTTCTGTCGGTGATTTGCAGGTTTCTGAAATCATCTCGTGGTTATGGTAGTAAGCAGTATATTTCCCTTGCAGGGGGGAAGCTCGGTGCTCTGCATGTTAGACAAGGTGCATGAGATTGACTGGAGTCATACAGCTGAGAATCATCTGCTTCATTTTTTGCCCATCTTGTTCACATGTTAAAATTTGGGAAGGATGATGTTATTATTTGAACTTACTAAGGCTAATATTAGTCGGACTTAGCATGAACCTCATCTCAGACTGCAAATCAATAGGTCTTTGTCTATAATGGATAACAATGGTTGGTTTGGAAACCCATTTGCAAAATTAATTTAGTATTAGAAGGTGGAAGCCAATTATGAACTAGATCAAAAGGGTTTTATCACTCCCAACCGTAAGTTAAGGACTTGGCTATTTGCTCCCCAGCGCAAAAGAAGCTCAGCACAGTCCATATAATTGTTCTTTACTGCAAAAAATAGTGGGGTTTCTTTCATTTCAGTTGTCGCATTCAGACTGTCTGGCTCTTCCAGTAGAAGCAACTGTAGGCTCAACATGATAGAAAATGTTAAAACTTGAATGCCACAGACATAAATATCAGTTCTATTTCTAACTGCAAAGCGGTGGATGAACAGAAGAAGGAACAGGAGAGCAAGAAGCTAAGATTTTGAACATGGAGGGCCTCTGGATTCATTTGCAGCAATGTGGATTTGCATTGAGCCCCAATTTATTTCTGTGGCTCACTCGAGCACCATGCTCTAGAAGAAGGCCATATAACTCTAGAAATAAAGTTCTGTCAGTGTTACTTATAAATATAACAAAGAGATGCAGAGAAACAGGAGAGAGGAGGACCTTATCTGGCAGAAACTGGAGCCATCGAGGCCTTAAGAACAATGAAGAGCAATTTCCTTCGGCATCTGTTTCATCAACTTCTACATCGTCTTCAGAAGTAACTGTCACCTCTTCATGCCGGCCTAAGAATAATACAGAAGTTCCAGATTGTCTATCTTCACAACGTATAATCTCAGGTTACAATAATATGACTTTGTTATGAATGCTTATTGCACGGTTGAAAATAAAGGTATTTGTGACCTATTCATCCTCCATCCATTTCCTACACGTTTGAAATCTCAGTAATTTTGTCCTAAAATAATATATTTAAAATAAATACTAATTTATCATTAGTAGTTGATGATTATGATTTTAAAAATTTAAGTTAAATGTAATTTCTAATTATAGTTTTAAAATTTTTAAAAGTTAAAATCGTAAATCCAACCATTCTAGTTTTTAGTATTAACTTAGGTATTATTTTAAAAAACATATTAATTTTTTTTGGTTGGGAATGTATATTTTTTAGGACAAAACAAAAGAACAGAGCAGAGTGCAGAATTAAATATGCCTATAGCATCGCATCACTAGTTGTGATTTCGTAATTTACCGAAATGCCCTCAACTTGTCCGATAAATGATGTAGCAGACATGGCAGCCACGTCAACATCAGAAGTATGGGGGCTCCATTGATCTTATTTATGACGCGATACTTTATTGCCATCCTGTTCCTTACCTGTCACGGCGAAATTTCCGACAAAATGGAATAAATTAGGCGGGGTGGCTCCTGGGCTGCACGAATGAGAGGTGACGTCACCTTCTATCCGTACAACTATTTGTGACTGCAGCTCGAACGGCTGACAGCTCCATCTCGCATAGCAGCAGCGCCACTCTTCTCCACTTTCTCGCCTTTCCATTCGCATTTGGTCGACGATGATGTCTCCGTCCGGCCCAGTGATAAGGCCTCTTTCACCACGCATTCGTAGATGCTGATCTTCTCTATGGAACTCCGTCTCCGATAGCTACAACACCAGGATCGAAGCGTTAACCTTTTCCGCAGCAACCATTAGCAGAGCAGCTAACGCGATTACGCGGCCTTCCATACAGCGGTCATGTAAGCGACTTCCGCGATATCTTTCGTTTCTCGCCGTTTTGCGCCGTTGGTTCCTGTTAAAGTAGTGGGCCAAATACTTGAATAATCAAGATGTTTTGTTTTCTAATTTGCTAGAGAAATAAGGAAAATTGGTTTCAGATTTTTCTTTGGATGGATATTAGGTAATGCTTCCTCTCTTAAAGTTTTCTTTAGCAACTGAGGAAAATATAAAGGATGAAATTCCAAATTTTATGTCTCTTTAACTTTGCACTCTTCATTATCTCAGTGACTGAGAGAGGTTTGAAGAGGTTATCCGCATGCACAAAAACCTTTTCCCGAAGCAGAACGATCAAATCTTCAATGGCGTCATCAGGATCCCACAGTACATCCATCCTGAAAAATGCAAACATTTAGAAGAAGTTTCAAAATGTAACAACCAACAATTTGAAAGGTTTGAAGTAAAATAAAAAGAAAGAAGCAAATCAATTTCCATCTGTATACAAGATCAGGTGGTTTTGGCGGTTTATCCAAAAAGAGTGAAGCTTTTACCATTTATATGATATATTGAGACCAAAACGACACCGTTTTATTGCCCCTACCTTCTGCTGGACAGATACAGCTCCAGGGCTATCTGTGAGGTACCGTCCTTGGACTTGAGGTCCGTACGAGCGCGTTTGCGAAGGAGCTCGACGCATCTGGCGTGACCTCCGCCGCCGTATGCAGCGTTCGTCCAGATTCGCGTCCATTTCGTTGATGAAGGCAACGTTCCAATCTCTCCATTTATTTAAAGCTGTGGCGCAGTCCGCTGAATCAAACCTACAACACCGAAACCAGAACGATGCTTCGGTCCGGTAGTTTTGGTGAGTCTGTTTCGTCGTCTTCCAAGTTCACTTGATTCCCAGTTCTGAAAGAGTCGCTTTGATTGAGTTAGAAACTGAACTCTATCATCCCTCCAGATTGATTTGACGAGGTTCTTCTCTATTTGCGCGGAGTCAAAAAATTCGAATCCGAGCACTGGAAACTCTTCGTCGCTTGGTGATTGCGAATCTTCGCGGTAGATGAAGGAATGGGCACGACATTTCGGAAGGAGCTAAACAGCTCTGCGAACTTGAACATTGTCGTTTCCTGCACCGTATCATTATGCCAACACCATCAGACCGATCCGCCAACAAAACAGGTGATTCAGACGTGACCTTACGGACTTCATTTAAACGTTCAAGCACCGAAACAACTTTACAGACAAATTTTCCCTAAAAAAACTCAATCCTTCAAAAATCTTCCAAATATTCCAGATCTATCAACACCACACACATCAAAACGAACAGGGGAAAAAAAAAGAATTCGCCAAAGAAATCAATCAAGATCCCAAAAAAGACATAAAATTTTCAGTTATCAACCAGAGAACTCCAATTCAGTGAAAACGACAACTCAGCCATTCACATTCGAACACCACCACTACCTGATCCATGAAAAAAAAGCCCTAATTTCACATTATCACGCCCCAAAACTACAACAAAGTAAAACTCCGTTTGAATCACTTAGCACTTTCACATAGCGATCGAACGGCTACGAAGATTCAGCAAAATAGATCCACAGAAAATTCTGACGACGAAGCTCAATCACCATGGATGAACGTAGTTCTCCTTCACTTTCCATGGTTGAAAATGAAAGAAGAATGGGACCTAGGAGAGGGGAAAGATTGCAGAGCTTGAACTGAGGAACCTGGTTTATATTTATAGTGTGAGTGGAACGACTTAATTAATCGGATTTGAAATTGTTTCTACGTTCTTCCATAAATGCCCTACTCGTGCGATTGGTGACAATCGCTGGAACCTACATTGGGGTCGACACTGCTCATTCGTACAGTCATATATTTGTCGAATGTAAGAGAGGCTAATAGAGAAGTCCGACACCTGTATCAGAAATTCTTACTTTAACATGTGAAATTACTGAAGTACCCCTTCCATATAAGACAATACCATTTACTGTCTTTTTAATTTTTATCTTTAATTTTCTTTTACTTCAGAAAGATTAAAAAAAACCCCAAAATAGATAATATTTAAATTAAGTATTAATTGGACTTAAAGAGTGTTCGATTTCTCCTAGATAAACTTAGAGTATAAAATTTCATGTTAAAGATTATTATGATTTATCATTTAATACGTGTGTATAAGTTTTTTTGTCGATCTTTTTCATCAAAAAAAAACATGGAGCTTTCTTGTTCAAGATTTTATGAGTAAATTTTATTTTTATAGAAAAGAGGCAATGCCATAAATTTGAAAAATTGAATTTTAGTTAATTGAATTTACATTAAATTTGATGATTAAGTAAAAGATTAAAATGTTTTAGATGAGTTATTACATCTGTCAAAAAAATTATGAGTTATTACTTATTAAAGACTTTAATAGAGAGGTCATAATGATTGTAAGCAATGATTTATGATTTATGTAATGGTCAAAATATGAGTTATTACTTATTAAGGACTTTAATAGAGAGAATTCGAAAGAACTGGAAATGTAATTTGTGTTCTTTGTAGTGCAAGATTATAAAGATTGGTCTAGGTATATGTAAACCCACAAATTTGGAGTCTTATGATGTTTTCTTTATGGAAACGTCGTGTGGAATTGAAGCAATTAAGAGAGCCTTCTTTTCAGCTTTCAGGCTTTGGTTTGAGGAAGAAGAGAATATCATCCCCCACTAAAGAGTGTGAAGGCCTAATGACAATTAGTTAAATATTTTTTAGGAGAAAAATTTTGGGGCAATGGGTTTTTAATTGGAGGTTGAAGCATCACATGAGTTTATTTAACTAGAGAATGATTGATCGTCTTACGAATATAAGGGATGCTCAATTTGAGTCTGCGTTTATGATGGTTAAAAGCAGCGTTACGTCTTTAAGAGTATTTGGAAACTATCAAAGATTATCGTAATTTTAATTGAATTTATAGGTTTTTTTTCCCTTGTTTCCTTTCACTATATATATAAATATATATAAAGTGGTGAAATTCTTAATGAATTATAGAGAAAATGACTACAATCATTGAAATTTTGATTTTTAACAATTTCTCATGAAGATAAAGTGACAAATTTTCTCATAGTAATCTCCATAAGGAGCCACAACCGAACAAATAAGCTTTTTTTTTTTTTTTTTAACCAATATCATACACAAATTGTTGGACCTTCAACCAGATCCGAGTTCTGAAATCGTAAAAAAAGAAAAAAAGAAAAAAATTACAAATACAAATAATTAGCAAGGGGAAAATAGAATTCTTGTATTTGGCAGTGAGCATGAGGAATGAGGTCCAGGTGAAGTCCGGCTGGCCGGTGGAAATCGACAGCGATTATACTGCATCCGCTGTCAGATTACCGCTCTCGGAGAAGATATCACTTCCGGGATCGGTAAGTAGACGTAATGGCTGTTGCATATTCCAACTGTGATCCCACTGTACCCCGCAAATGCTCCATGCACCTGCCCAATTATCATATACCACCCATTAATTGTTGACCGAGATAAGGTCGTGTCTCTTTCAAAACCCTAGCCGTCCTTTCTCGGTTCTTTCTTTCATGTTTTTCTTTGTTAGAGAAAATTGATGATATTTTTTATCATTATTTACCTAAAATTATTCATTCTATTATTTTCTTCTCCATATTTGGTTTTCTTTTTCAATAAATGATTTTCCCACATTGATCTGGGTTTGCATTTATTATTTGTGTTTTTGTTGTTGATATGTTGAGGCATGTTTTATCGCTGACCTGTTGCGGCGTATTTTTGCCTCTTCGTTGGTTTTGGTTTGAGGAAGGCGAGGCTGACTTGGAGTTTAGAAAGGATTGTGGGTGTCTTGCGAGTTTATGATATCGCGTCGATTAGGAATAGAAAGGCTTTACAGTATATAGCATGAATAACGTCCGATTTGTATGAGATTTTTGGAAGAAAAAGCAGAAAGCAATTCTGTGAAACTGGCACAAAAAATGAATGATATCATACTAATGTGGATATGGATGCCCTCAGGATGCTCTGCAAATGGAATTTTAGGTGTTCTAAGCATTTTTAGATTGCTCAGATATATGTCTTTGAGCCATTTATTTTTCTTTATTAAACTTGAATGTTGCAGTTTATCGTTCAAAGTTTTAGCGTTTTTGATACATCTCTGTCGTTTGTATTCCTGACACTAAGTGAATATAAATTTATCTGCTTTTTGAAAAAAAAAAAAAGTGTAGGCGGGTTAACGATTTAGGCGTGGTATTCGTATTAAGCACAGAAAGTTGTGAGTTTGAGCTGGAAAGAGTTAATCGTTTAACATTAAAGTGATTTCGATTCTGATTTAAATCATTTGTTTATTTGAAAGTTGATGATATCTTGACACATTACGGCCAAGAACGGTGCAGAGTATAGCATCAGATGCATTTACTTTCTACACGCCCGAATCAGCGCAAGTGGGATCAATGTATTTCACATCAGCTGAATGCCAGTACTAAAATGTTTTCTTGATCTGTTGAAGAAATGTGAGCTCATCATTCATTATCTGTCAGAAAATGCAGGAAAATGCAAGAAAATAAGATAAAGCCTACAACCTGCTGTTGAAGATAAACACCAATGTCTCCAAAGTCTCACATTCCCAGATGCATCTGTTGATTTGTTTGTCTAGAAAACTGCTGAATTTCAAACATATTAACACCAGAATTTCAATTGAAATAATCGTATAATCTAAAATGTTCACTTACTTGTCCTGCTCCTTCGGCCACACAAAGCACAGCTGACCCTTTAGTCTCTATGAGATGCTCTAAATGTTGTAAGATACCATAAGGTCCCTCCAGTTGAAAGGGTACCTGAAATTGGATCCTTAATTCAGAATTCGATATTCTTGGATGATGATTATTAAGCTTTTTTTGGAACCCGAAAATAAAATAAAAAGGAAAGTAGGAAAAATAAAAAAAACGAGTTTAAACTTGATAAACTCAATTCTATATGTTTGGTTTCATATGAAAATATAAAAAAATCAAAATAATTTCATAATGTTATGTAATAGAGAGAAACAGATAAGAATTTGAACTAAACATATATAGTACAATTTATTGAGTTTTAAACTTCTTTTTTCTTTAGCTTTCTTCTCTATTTTCTTTTCTTATTAAATCTGGAAAATGCTACAAAGAAATAAAAATAGTAGAAAAATCATTTTCCCTATATTTTGTTTCATAAAAATATAAAAGCCAATCCATCTCATAAAAATCATACCATTACATGTATTTTAAATTTCACAATCTTTGTTATAACAAAGAGAGCAGATTAGAACAAGTTTTAAATCTTATATAAATTTCTCTCGTCAGTACTTTCTTTTGAATCCTTGAATGAATTTGAGAGAAAGAAAGCAATGTATGAATTATTCACCTCTGGAATTAAACAGACATCAATCTGACCGCTTAGTATTACGTAATTTGCTATAAAGCCGCTGCTTCTTCCCATGAGTTTTACGAGACCAATGCCATGATATGCACTGCGAGCCTGGAAGTTCATGAATATTTATACATGAATTAGAGATGAGAAAAGGTATCCAAATCTGTGAAATCAGAGTTTATGATTGTTTGAACAAGACATTGGAATCGAACCAGATGACCCCTTTTTATCATCGATTCAGTCCCTAAACCATGAATCAATAACTTTTTTTGTTTTTAAAATATTGAAAAAATGTGTTACGTTGGTTTCGTACCTCTATATATGCAGAATTGATTGCCCTTTGAGCTGCTTCTACTGCAGTATCAAATCAAGGTTTATCCATCAACAGAATAATCATTATCTATTGTTTTGGAACACATATCACTGATCTTTCATCTTCCCTCCTCCGGCACTGCATGTTGGGAAATTGTTAGGAATATGTCTCGTATATCTAGTAATTCTTTTTGTAAAGAATATTTTATAAGATAATTTTAATTATTATATTATTATAATATTAAGCATAGAATAAGAAAAGCTGGGAATATCCTATCAAATATTATTGGTCGAGGAGAAAGCCGAGAAAAGTTATAAGGATGTAGACATAAGGTATTCGTGTGCGGAATGTAAAAGGTATTTTTTGAGTGTAGACTTTATAAGGTTTTGTTATCTTGTGATTTAGATTCTCTCTCATCCAATTGATATAGTATAGGTCTTAGAAATAAATGAGGTGGCAATTCAATTAAATTAGGCTGGGTTGGGATTGGGCCAAAATCGGATCGAGCAGGTGGCTCGATTTCCGAGTCTAATATGTCACATTACATTCCGCCCTAAATCCAAGCAGGCACGTAAGTATCTTACAAAGGGTGAATTCTAGCAGGCGGGCCAAATTTAGTAGTTTTTTGAGCCAACAAATTAAAAGCTGGCGGCCTAATTCGGAGCGACAGTAAGAGATCTTCTTATTTTAACAATTGATCGACTAAGTTAAGCGTAGTATGTCTTTATATTGATTCATATTTGTGTTCTTAGCGGCCAGCATGCGTCGTCATGGTGATGTATTCTGCTAAAACCGGAAATTGGAAAGTTTTTTTCCCAGGAAAAAGGAAAAAGGATTCGAAATACCTCATTGTGTATTGCATTTGCTCCTGCATGTGTACCATTGCCTCCAAGTATGAAAATCATATCGATTCCTCTCGCCTAATATATCAAACATATACATATATAATATAATACAAGGAGATGAAACTGGAATTTAAGCAAGAAGACATATTTAGATCGATTACCTGTATGCTATCTACAATCTCACTGATCTCAGCTCCACGAGAAACTCCAAGCAGACTTCACTAGCAAGATTAATGTTCTGAACTACTTTACGTGAAAGCTGAAATATTAAATGAAAACAAAGATAAAGAAATCGCGTAAAAATGCACGAGAGGTTTTAGCATTGATTCGACCAATAAATGTCTATATCACGAAAAAGAGGGTTGTTTACCATTTTTTGAAAATACAAAGTACAAGATTTGAGTATATTTCAAAGTGTTATTCACGATTAGGAAAAACTACTTGTACTAAAATGTCTGTCTGGTAAAGTAACTCACATCTGTCTCTCGAGGCAACACATCTGCACGGACCGAATAGCCTTTGTGACTTTTCTAGTGGATATTTCTAAGCTTTCCTTACCTATAATTAGGAGCCTAATGTTCAATAATAACAACTATAAAATATTCTTTACAAAATGATTTAATACTAAATAGGAATTGAGGATTATATTCTAACGAAACAAGAGAGGCAGATCTCACCTCTATTTCCAGCTACGCCTGGATCAAAATCCCACGATAACCACTGGATTCCAACAATCTTCTTAACCCCATAGAGTTCGAGTGAAAACAATCCATGTGACATTCAAATTATAGGCTATTCCTACATTCAGTGATGAAGGCATCTGAAATTACATGTTTACTTACTGACCTGTCTGTGACATCATTGAGACCAGGACAAATTCCCTCCACAGGTAACAATTCAGCTTTCACTTCCTGGGCTCAAAAATATATCTCCTCTCGGGTCCAGCACGATGAACCCTAGGAGTAATGGAAGCCAGAAATCAGAACAAGAAAAGAAGCACAGTACTATCTCATTCACTAAGTTCATAATATCGTCAAAGATGAGAAAAGAGAGTACCATTGTTCCAAAACTTCAAAGCAATTCAACCAAATTGTTCTATCCTTCAGAAAGAATAGGAGAGAGTAGTACCATTGCTCTATCCCGCTGCAGTCAGGATCCAATGCACTCAGCTCCAGCAGAAGTTGGAGACAGATATTTTATAGCCTGATGAAGAACTCCATAAACCTATCTGGATGGAAGTGATGATATCTCTTTTGAAAAAAGTAGTAACAGCAGACGATGCTTTATAAGCAAGAAAGGCAAAGATTCCCCAAAAATGAAATGGGAAATTGATAGGTACTGGCAGCCTCGCATCGACGATAGTGGGAAACACCGAGCTAAGTATCATTTCAGCGTCTCATGTGGAAGCGAGATATGAGATCGTATCGTTGCCCTTTAGAGATGTCGAGCGTCCGCGGACGCTCCGCAGGACTCGGGGCCTTTGAGTAGCTCATCAGTAACCATTTGCTAGCTACCTTGACGGCTCTGTGGCAATGATTGGTACTTAAGTGATAGAAAGGCCCTGACACAAGATGCGGCACGATGGGTGGGAGAATGCCAGTTTAAGTGCAGAAACCGATGCCGTGTGGGCCCGTGTGAATCATTGTAATTGTTAGCGCAGATTGGACTTCTACAGACGGCTCACACTAAATAGCGCTCCGGACCATCTCTTAGGGCGCTAGAGTATTACTTACAGATCATTGATGGGTGGGAGAACCTCTCCAAACAAATCTGCTCCATAAATTCTTATAAAACTAATCTGGTCATTATAAAAATGCTGCATTATATTTAAAGATTCTCCCATCATCCTCCATTAACATAACCATTTTTTCCCTATCATAAACACCATTTGCATTCACTGCTGGTATTTCTGCATAGACAAACACTGCAATCACTAACAACAAAAAGTTTACAGCACAACTCAATCCCTAAAATGCAAGCAGATTGAGCATTTGAGTTCAACTAATAAAAAAACTGACCTATTTTTTCCAGGAAAATGTCGTAGGCCTCGGCTGGGGCAATACATGGGTGGGGCAAATTAAATCTCGAATCGGAAATCTCTTGACGGTTTAACATGGATCAGTGGTCGATTTCTTGATTTCAACAGCCTTTAATGGTAATTCTTGATTGTTTGATTCTCATCTATATTTCTGAGGTTTTGGATTTTGTATAACTTATATTGAAAATGTCCCTTTTTGGATTGAAAAAATGCATTTTGTAGGATTGATAGAATTAACAGCGTTGATCAAAAACTAGAAGTCATTTCCTCAACTGTTGATCTACAACAGCAGATATATCGCAGTTATCCAGACCTGCAGTTAGTGAATGTTGGGGTTAAATTAGTCGCTCAATGGTGATTTGCATGTGTTAATAACCAGAACTGAGCCGTTTGTTGGCTGAGAAAATGCAGGAAAAGGAAAGAAAAGAAGAAAAATATTCGATAAACCCCAACCCTATTGCGATTCATTCTTTCAGAGCCTAAAAAGCAGAAAAAAAAACAGCATTCGAAATCCTAGTTTCCTATCTTTCTCCTCAGTTTTTCCCACCAACCAAACAGAACAAAGCTCGCCCTTCCGATTCCCCAATTACCATTACAAGAGAAGCACCAATTCACATGGCTCTTGTATATATTGTAACAGAACTGAGCGTTTGTTTGCTTTAGAAAATGCAGGAAAAGGAAGAAACAGTAAAATTTGATAAACCCCAAACCTATTACGATTCATTCTTTCCAGAGCCTAAAGCGAAAAAAACAGCATTCGAAATCCTAGTTTCCTATCTTTTTCCTCAGTTTTCCCTGTGAAACAGAACAAACTCACCCTCCGTTCCCCAATTACCAGTACTAGAGAAGCATAAAGAATTAAGAGATCAAATAATATTTTCTGAATCAGAAACAGATTAAAAATAAGATTACGCAGAATGTATACCATTGACATACAACATACAGCTACGTTCCAGAGCCACCATCGAATTTCCTCAGAGTTCCAATTTTCTAGGGAAAATGGGAGAAGATAACGCCATCGACGAAAGGAATAGAATTAAAATTTGAACAGCAATCTCCGAAGGTTGTTGGCTTGTTGTCTCGTGTTCTTCGGACTATTCAAAGTCCCAACCTATATAACGTTCTAAAGCCGACTGTTGGCGGCTGACATTCCATATCTTTATATAAAAATGTCAAAATATTGAAATTAAAATTTTCCTGAATTTTGATAAATCGTACACTTTGTGTCCAATTATCTAACTTGTATGCGGTAATTTGGTGTTTCGTTAATATGTTAAACATCAAAATCTCAATAGAAGTTGTGCTGTTTTTCATTTCCTTTTTAATTTTGTATAGATTTGTTTTCCAACAGGTCATATATACATATACATATATATATATATAATATATATATATATATATATATAAGGCATTTTATTTAAGAGAGATGCAAAAACAGTATAGTTAATGGTTCTTTTTTTTTTTCTTTTTCCTTTTAAAGTTCTTTGGAGTTTTCATCCCCTACTTTAGGTAGGATATTGTACCTTCACACACTAGTAGTACAGACCTCTAACACTTATAATAATACCCAAAGTTTAATAAGATAGTATATAAGGTTTGTTAGATATTTTCTTAAATATTTTATCATTTTTATTAAGTATTTTCAAAATAATGGGACCGAATCTTGATTTCTTATATTTTTAACCATAAATTTTCAAATAAATTGAAATTGACCTTCCATAAAACTTGATTTGTATGACTGTATCTAGGAAAGAAAAATCCAAGCTTGTACTGTTGTTCCTTGAGTTTTAGTTATAGTTGAACTTTTGAAGAATTTGAGTGGCATTTTGAGTTCATGAATTTGTAAGGTTTTTCGGTTAAGTGGGGCACCATTAATTGGAATTAAAGCCCCAGATTAGGATTTGGTGCAATTAAGTGAGGTTATTGGGTTTTAATAAATCATATGGGAGGCTGGTGTGTGGGTGAGTTCGTGACCGTTATGAGAGGGCGTGGTCGAACTACATTTAGGAAAGCCGAAGTCCCGCCACGAATACTGAGATACATTTCTATCACATACGGTTTCTCTCATCGGTTTTTGAGAAGTGATCGGCAATCTCATAAAGCCAGTTTCAAAGGGTCGTTTGGGAGAAGATCTAGTCAGTTCTCTTTGACTCTTCATCCAATTCAGCGTCAAGAAGATATTGAATGGATTCGATGGTACATGAATTTTCGGTTTCTCCATTAAATGTTATACTTTGTTCTAACATAGTGTCTAGGTTGATAGAATGTCTTACTCTGATTGGTATCGAAGCCCGTGTGGCCCAGAATTCAAAACATAAGGAATTGGAGAAATTTTTTTGGGTTTTATGAAAATCGTACTTCTGTCGATTTGAATTTTTCGATGATCAAAATTAAAAATTTTTTGCATATTTGGAATCTACGACGAACGATCAACTGTAGTGCGATTTATCAACCCTAGATTACCGTGTTGGAACACAAAGCATAACATTGATGGGCGAAGATTCATGTACGTTTGGAATCCATTTGAATATCTTCTTGATGCGGAATTGATGAAGTGCAAGAAGACGATGCCGAGATCTTACAAAGCAGCCCCGCTGAAGCTGAGCACATGGTTGTCGATCGCTATCGAGCCGTGTGAGAAAGCCGTATGTGATAGAAATGTATCCTTAGGGTTTTGGGAGGAAACAATTTTTATTAAATAGGTTGATGGGGCGCCGTAGCGGGTAGTGACCGATACATGCCAGCCGTATATGTTGATAGAAAACAATCTTCACTTAGTAGACCAAACTATTCGGATACATTGATGTCTTACAGCTCTTATTACTAAAAATCAACAGAATTGCAGGCCAATTTTTTGGTCAGTCATGATATATTTTGGTCGATGAGCATTCTGGGCGTTACCCGACAAATTATTTGGTGGCAATTTTCCAGTCGTGAATTATTTTACCTGACTAAAAAATCAGTGGTCGGTAAATTCACAGGCCATTTCTGCATTCATTCTTGAAACCAGACCATTTTAGCTATTTTCCGACCATTTACCGGCCATTTACCAATAGAAAAATTTTGGTGGCAAATGGTCTTCCAAATATTCGTACCGACCATTTGGGGTAATTTGCCGACCAAGAATTTTTTAATGCCATTTAAGGCTGGTAATGATCTCAATATCAGTAAATGGAAACCATTTGGAGACCATTTGCCGACCAAAATTTTAATGCCATTGGTGAGTAAATGGTCTCCAAATATTTCAAACCATTTGAAGACCATTACCGACCAAATTCTTCAGTAATTGGTGGTATATCAATCTCAAATGGTCGATAAATTAATTAAAAAATTTTTTTTTCCAAGAATCCAAATAAGAATATGTTTTTTAACTATTTTTCTATAATATCATATCATTAATCATATTTAATAAATAAATAAAGAAATTGCTACATTATAATAGCAAAGAATAAGGACAAAAGTATGTTTTGTTAAAAAAATCATTTTGTCAATAAGGCAACCTAAATCAAGTGGTTAAAAGCAGGTGAAATAGAAATGGAAAGGGTTTAAATTCACCATGTGAACAAATTTACAAGAAACATAATACTATGATATAATGCAAAGTAAACAAATATATATATATATATATATATATATATATATATATATACTTAACATATATATATAATTATTTTAATAAATTCTTTAATGTACAACAACTTAAATATAAATAAAATTGTATCTAAAAATCACTCCTTGAAAATAGAAATTGTACCTTTTTGTAAATAAATAAGTTGAAATAATTAATTCCGAATTTCTTTTAATATGAATGAAAACCTTTCATTTTTTAAAATTATGCCTGATCAAATTATTTAAAATAATAAGTCAAATGTTGTTATTTCAATAATTTATGTAAAAGGGTGTTAAGGCAATTCGAACTTAGGACCGGTCCTTTGGCCCTGCTAAAATTTGTAAGGACTAACCATTGAGCTATAACAAGTTATGTTGCTTAAGTTTGCCTGCTCATATTGAATCGTAGCTCAATAAAATGGAGTTGTTTTTTGTGCCCAAATATAACAAGTAAGGCCTAATGTCAAGAAGGCTAGGCCTAGAATCCCAAAAGTTGGAATTGCCCCAAATCCTCACTGGCACCCCAGTCTCAAGTGTGACCTTGAGAGAGGCTCAGTGGTCCACTAATAGCGACACATCGGGGCGTATTTGCATGACTGACTAGGACTGCTTTGACGTCTCCAACAAAAAGCTGAATAACTCAAAGTAGTCGAAAAAGACCTCTACCTCCATTTACTGAACATGGGGACACGTGTTGTTGCATCAGCAAACTATAACCCATCACCCTGATCCCACTACCGTTATGAGCAAAGCCTGAATAGAAAAGCGACACATGGCATGGTCCACTATCGTTATGTAACTGATGAAGGGGACTTGAATTCTTTGTATCCTGAGGGATAAAGATAATTGTTTACGTTACGTTAAACGTTTTCATTGATATTGTATGTGGGAACTGAACCCACAACCATGTGGTTAAAAGCCATGTGGGAATCGAACCACGACCACGTGATTAAAAGCCATATGCTTCTGCCAGTTAAGCAAGACAGCGCCAGTGAAAACGTTTGGCATAATGTAAACAATTCTCTTCTTTGCTGAGAATACGAGAGAATTCAGAGTTCCCATCTTATGTTACATAGGAGGTATTTTATACTAATATGGATTATGCTGCATGTCGCTTTGCCATTCCAAGCTTGCCCGTAATGTGTGGATTAAGTGGTGGAGTTATAGTTTGTTGATGCAACTGTCGATCCCACTCAATGGAATGAGAGTCTGACTCTTTACTTTGCAGCTTTCTGTTGGAACTGCAAACACTGTTGAAATGCGATGCGGGAATAAGTTTGTATATCTACATTATCGTGATAGTTTTAGAGCGTATTTGAGTACTGTAAAGTAAATATATGTTTTTGAAACAAAATAATGCTAAAATAAAATAAGCAAAATCCCGGAAATTAATCTAAGGGTCAAGGTAAGTGTGAATTTACGATTTCGAGACTCAAAGGTAATATGATAAGAAGATTATAAGTTAAGTGGAAATAAAATAAGTTAACATTTGTAAATGAAGAGAATAAAATGACATAAATGCAAAATAGGAAATTATTTAAAAATAGGGTTAGCCAAACATGGCCATAACGTTAAAAAGGTGGATAAGACTAAAGAAATCTCGTATGGCTTATTTTGGGTTAGGGCTTATGGTTTGAAGACAGAAAGAGAGAAGAGAAGAATAGAGGAAGAAGAAGGAAAAGAAGAAGAAGTTCAGGTATGGAAAATCATGTATGGAAACTATAGTATAGATTTGTATGGAAATTTGTATGGAATCTACATATGTTTGGATTAATGAGGACCCTAAAAAGTGAATGAGGGTTGTGTCTAGTATAAAAAGTTATATGAAAATGTGCATGCATAATGCCTCGTGAAATTTGAGCAAACATTATCTTACCATCTTTTGCTAATGAGATTAGAATGATAAAATGAGTTAAAAATATGTATAATTAGATATGTTAAGACCAAATAGTAAATTAATAGGCATCATTGTTGATGCCGGCACTCTACTGAATCTTCTGACAACACATTGCATGGTAGAAAGCGCGTTCGATTGATGGTGCTTCATTAATTCTAGTATTATGTTATTGTAGTTAGTTGTATGGCTATTAGTTAGTTTGATTATAAATTTATAATGATGTTTAACATTATTTACGTTTATTTAAGACTTTAAATATTATTATATTGTTTAAGCTCCATCGTTCCCTTCATTAACTATTATTATTACTTGTGTTTTGTTTTTTATTTGAAAATGGCAAAGTGAATAAGTCAAAGTTTTGCGATTTTTAATTTTGGCTCTCGTTTGGCCTCTTTTTGCTTTGCAGCACTTGTGGGGTGGAGCTGTGTTAGTGGATCATTTGCATGTGGTAGTGGCCGGCCGATTTTAGTATACAACCTGAATGAGCATTGTTGCATAACCACCTGTCATCGGCTTTATAACGTGGCATTGTTGCGGACATGCTCTGGATATTGATAAAAGACAAAAAAAAAAAAAAAAGTTAAGTATGCTGCTTGTTTTCAAGTGTGTGGTTGGAACTTGTATGATAGAGGCCTTTAGCTCTAGATGATTCATGAATAATAAGTATGGAAAGCTAAGCAGCAAATATCACCCCAAAAAACAGCCAAATGAAGGTGCTGGAAACCTCGAAACATCCTTATATCTTTTTTCTATTTAAACAGGTAGTTGATCTTCCCTCCAAAACAGTCTGAAACCAGTAACAGCCCAAAACCACCATTTCAGTTAAGGAAAATGTCATCTTCTTCTCTATCTCTTTCTGTCTCCCACCTTCCTGTGTGCAAATATCAGGTCCACTATTAAACACCTTCAACTGCTTTAGGACTTATGGAAGGAGATTTATCAGTTTCTCGACCTGCGAGAGCTGACCAGAAAACGAATGAATCAACCTCAAGTAGATTGTCATACTCAAGATTCTTACAGTACTTGGATGAAGGTGCTGTGAAGAAGGTAGACCTGTTTGAGAATGGAACTGTTGCGATTGCTGAGATCTTCAATCCTGTACTGAACAGGATTCAGAGGGTGAAGATACAGCTACCTGGATTGCCTCAAGAATTGCTGAGGAAACTCAAAGATAAGAATGTAGATTTTGCTGCTCATCCTATGGAAATCAATATGACAGCTGCAGTTCTTGACTTGTTGGGGAACTGGGCTTTTCCATTGCTACTGCTTGGGAGTTTATTTTGAGGCATCATAAGCAAATGTTCAGAAGGCCCCAACTTGCCGTTCGGAACTGGAAGGTATTATAATCAGTTAATTTCATTTCATTGTTAGCTAAAGTAAATGTTAATATATTAGAAACCCTTTTCATCTCTCACTAAAAGGCCTTTTAGTGAGAGGAAGGTTCCTCCATATATATTTATTTCAATTGGACTGTGTTCAGTCGATGTGGGACTTCAATGCTTACATACGGAGGCTGAGTTTTCTTTTCTTCTAGATGATAAGTGTAGAGCCTCCTCCACCTTAAGTCCAGACACTTGGCCAACTCTAATACCATGTTATTATTTTTAGAAAGATCCCTTTCACCTCCTACTAAAGGCACTTTTAGTAGAAGGAAAATTCATATATATATTACATCCAATTGGACCGTGTCCAACCAATGGGACTTCCAACAGTAACTATCAAACTGTGGCTGCTTGTAGACACTAGGCAATGCCTCTATTGTTATGGCTGAATGTATGACTTTAAGAGATGAGATTTTAGCTGCATAGAGTAAGGGTTATTCAAACTTAGAAACTGAAGGGGACTCAAAAATAGTTATTGATCGCTACAATAAGAGAATCAATATTCCTAGTTCTATTATACCATTAATGGAGGATATTTGGAAGGTGTCTCAGGGTCTATGTGTTAATGAGTGTCATCATGTTTATAAAGAAGCTAATTGAACTGTCAATCGTCTAGCAAAAAAAGGTATTGATGTTTCAGATTCTTCTTGTTGATTGTCAAATTTCCCTAAAAATGTTACTATTTTTAGTTATGAGGATTACTATGGTTCTCATTTCAATCGTCTTTGTAAGTTTCCTTGTCCATAGTGTTTATATAAAAAACTATCAAATTGACATGATTATGTTAATTTTCCAACCGCTAAGAGCAAGCCAGAATTCCAGATGGAACCAAACACTGGAGTAACATTCAATGATGTAGCTGGAATTGATGAAGCAAAGCAAGATTTTCAAGAGATTGTGGAGTTCTTGAAAACCCCAGAAAAGTTTGCTGCAGTTGGTGCAAGAATTCCTAAAGGAGTTCTCCTGGTAGGCCCACCAGGAACAGGGAAGACACTGCTGGCTAAGGCAATTGCAGGAGAAGCAGGGGTGCCTTTCTTTTCTCTGTCAGGATCAGAATTCATTGAGATGTTTGTTGGGGTGGGAGCTTCAAGAGTGAGGGATTTATTCAACAAGGCAAAACAAAATTCCCCATGTTTGGTCTTTATTGATGAGATAGATGTTGTTGGAAGGTAGAGAGGAACTGGAATTGGTGGGGGGAATGATGAGAGGGAGCAAACATTGAACCAATTGCTTACAGAAATGGATGGGTTTAGTGGAAACAGTGGAGTGATTGTCATTGCTGCAACGAATCGACCTAAAATTCTTGATTCGGCTTTGCTGAGGCCAAGAAGGTTTGACAGACAGGTATTATCAGCTCTCTCTATGGTAAATGATCAATTCTCAAGGCTCAAACATGTGAATGAAACATACTAAACTATAATTTTTTATTGATATCCTTGACTCAATGCATATATATCCCTAAGTATTAAAAGGGTTCTATTTATACTATTACAACCAGTCACATGGCAAGGCCATGACGTCACTTCGTCCATGATTGTAATGGGGTAAAGTAGTAGGGAGTAATCATTGGCGTGTGATGACACGTGTCCCATTCCAAGCGAGTGGGCTCGAGGCCCGCTACCCCCTTCCCTATTGGGCTTGGGTCTAGATCCATCCGTACTTGGACCTTACTACTTGGATCTTGGGCTTGGATATGAACACCTGTTTCCAGTAAGATTTGATTTTAATATGAATATCATGTTTTAACCGTTTTTTCTGCATATAGTCGCATCCTCTGCTTGGAGTCAAGCGAACTAAATGATTAACATGAACTTTCAAATCAGCCAACAGATAAATTTTCTCTAACCAGGACCTCTTGTAGGGATCGATATCGTGTTAAGCGGCCGACCTCTACGTAAGGTCAAACTTTTTAGCGTTGAGAGTCGCAATATGAATATAAATTGCTTTTAACACTTTTCTTTCGGAGGGTTGGCGTTATAGGCGAATTAGAAGAAGCCAAGATGACGAGGTTTTGTTGGATTACAGGATATAAGAGGAGGAGAAATGTGAGGTGCATAGCAACAACAAGCTGACAAGGATGTCTCACGGCGTTATCGCCGTGAGAACTCGAGATTCATTTGTGCGAACTACGGCAAACCTTATGAATGAAGCTGCCATTCTTGCTGGTAGGAGGGGAAAAGACAAGATCACACTGAAAGAGATTGATGACTCAATTGATCGAATCGTTGCAGGGATGGAGGGAACCAAGATGACAGATGGAAAGAACAAAATTCTAGTCGCTTACCATGAAATTGGCCATGCTGTTTGCGCGTACGTTCCTATAATAATGATTAATATATGCAATAAAATTTATGCTTTTCCTTTTGTTTGAAGAAGTTAGTTGTAATGATCCAGTCCAATCATATAGATATTGTCTGCTTTGGGTTCTCGTAAACTACTTGTCTGCTTAGGTTGAAGGCATACGTATAGTCTTAGGAAGTTTCTCTTGCCTTAGATGTGGTCTGTGGCTTAGCACTGCATGCGGGAACACAACGTAGTGATTATGTCACATAGGATTGGGGACAAAATGACCAACGCCTACGGGACTAAAGGAACAAACCCCATATCGAGGTCGAAGATGGCTACGATAAATTTGTAGCATTCGTCCGTATGTAGATATTGTCGAGCCCCGAGGTCCGGCGGGATAATATCTGCATGGTTGACCTCCAGTCGATTACAAATAGTATTAGAGGCTGATCCTCGACAATAATGTAAATTCGTTTGGCTGTGCGAATTTTGCCCCATAACCGTGCTTGAGAATATTGTGTCTGTATGATGTTTATCTGTCTCATCTACATCGGCGGAAGGAGAGAAAGTTTGGCGTTGTATAAGTATGGAGCTCATACCGGCTGTGATCGTTTAAAGCCGTATTACAGCCCCTTAAATCCAAAGCGGACAAAATCTACATCGTTAGGCCCTAGTCATTACACTAGTGGTTCCAACTAAATCAGCTACATTAATGACTCAAACCAAATCATGTACTTGCCTTTTCCAACCTTTCTGAAATCTGTACTATGGCATTATGAAGTCATTTCTTCTGTGTTTTGCTACTACTTACAGGACATCGACTCCAGGGCATGACCCAGTACAGAAAGTCACTCTAATCCCCAGGGGCCAAGCCCGGGGGCTTACGTGGTTCATACCAGGAGAAGATCCTACTCTCATCTCCAAGCAGCAGCTGTTTTCCAGAATAGTTGGAGCTGATCTTTGGGGAATCAGAAATCACCACTGGTGCAGCTGGGGACTTGCAACAGATCACTCAAATAGCAAGACAGGTTTGCTTTTCTTGAACATTAATTAATGTCTTTCTTTCTGGGTAAACTTAATTACAATCACAATGAAGATATCTTCTAGAAGTTTCTTACGAGTTCTATATATACGGCTTCCATGCACGGATGGTAACAATGTTTGGCATGTCGGAGATTGGGCCATGGGCGTTGACTGATCCAGCAGCGATGTAGTACTGAGGATGCTGGCGAGAAACTCCATGTCAGAAAAACTTGCAGAAGACATTGATGCATCAGTAAGAAACATCATTGAAAGTGCTTATGAAGTTGCTAAAAATCATGTTAGGAATAACATAGAGGCAATTGATAAACTAGTGGAGGTGCTATTGGAGAAGGAGACTCTCTCAGGAGACGAATTCAGAGCTATCCTATCAGAATTTACAGACATTTCTTTGGATAAAAAGAGAATACAGTCTGTGCGTGAGATGGTTAAACCTTGATCCACCAAATAAACGAAAATAGTTTATGTATATGGGGAGGATAAACACAAGCATGTACAAAGGTTGATGTTACTATAATACCAAAGTAATTTTCCGTATGGGTTGAGAACATAGTTTTCTAGTTGAAGCTTGCAACCTGGACTTAATGTTTTCGAAAAAGTTATTGGTTTACGGTTTATGAGTCGAACCGATGGTCGAATAGGATTAAATCGGAATCGGAAAGGTCATCGGTCGATCTTATCAATCGGTTTGATCTAGTTTTTAAAAGACTGACTAGACTTATGACTTTATATAAAGAAATATTTGATTAAAAAACCTCAAATAATCCAAAATTTGTAAATATAAACATTTCCATTTTCTTGTTTGAAGAATAACTCATTTTGGACAAAAATATCCTTTGCCATTTTGTGTATTTATATTTGTCTTATAAGATGTTTGGTTATTTTTACAAGAAAATAATAAGGATATTTTTTTCAAAATTGATGGAGGGTTACATTTTCGAACTTCATTTTGAAAATTTAACTATTGAAATCCTAAATATAAATGTTTTTACACATATTATTGGTTTAAGATAAGGGTTATGTGACTTTCCCAATCAGATAAATTAGAAAATAAAAAATAAAAATTGAAGGACATGACAAAATGAGAAGTTAAAATATAAATAGTACAAAGTAAGTACGACTAATGACCTCTGTGCATCTCTAAATATAAATGTTTAAAGGCAGATTATTATGAATTTGGGTTTTTAATATAAATGTCATTTTATTTTTAACTAATAATTAAATACTTGGTATAATGTAGTAAGAGTCGCCCGGCACGAGAACGAACCTGAGACTACATTTTTCTTTATTGACATCAATCTATGTTATGAAATAGTTGCAGTTATTCAACCCCAATTCTCTCTAAATCTCTATATGTTGTATTAGTTCATGGCATGGTTCGTCTTCAAATCCTAACTGCCAACTACTTCTTCCCTCCAAAACCTTTCAACAGTAATTTGAATTTGGTCTCTGCGAAACAGCAATGCGTCTCTCTCGTGAAACATTTCTTTCAAATTGGCGGGTATGGGTTAATCGCAGGCACACTCCTACGGTTCATTGCTTCTTCTCCCTCAGGAAACCTAAATCACGCCGGAGTCCTTCCCTGCCGCTCGGAGAAATCGGAGGTTTCTTATTGGAACGATATCATTAGAAGCTACGCTACAAAGGATTCTCCTAGGGAAGCTATTGGGGTTTATCTTGAGATGCGGAGCTTGGGGATTAGTCCCGATAAGCTCACCTTCCCGATCCTCCTCAAAGCGTGCGCTGCGATTTCGGCGTTGAATGAAGGGAGGAAGATTCAGGTGGATGTAGTGAAGCATGGTTTGGACTGTAATGTCTATGTTCAGAATACTATGATTCATTTTTATGGGTCTTGTAGGAGGATTCGTAACGCACGGAGGGTGTTCGACGAAATGTCTTACAGAACTGTTGTTTCTTGGAATGCTGTGCTCTCGGCTTGTGTTGATAACGAGTGCCTGAAAGAATCATTTGGGCTTTTTGTAAAGATGATGGATTCTGGTTTTGATCCTGATGAGACCACAATGGTGATCCTGCTTTCCTCCTGCTCCGAGCTTGGGAATTTGAGTTTTGGAGATGGGTTCATTCCCAAGTGATTGGAAATGGGATGGATGTGGTGTCGATTGGGGACAGCTGGTTGACATGTATGGCAAGTGTGGGGCTGTGTATGAAGCGAGTATGGTGTTTCATAGGATGCTTGAGAGAAATGTATGGACATGGAGCGCCATGATTCTCGGGCTTGCTCAACATGGTTTTGCCAGTGATGCCCTTGAACTCTTCCCCAAGATGAAGCAATCTTCGATATCCCCAAATTACGTGACATTTCTTGGCATCCTCTGCGCTTGCAGCCATGCTGGGCTGGTTGATGGCGGGTACAAATTCTTTCATGACATGGAAAATGTACATGTAATTGAACCTATGATGATACCTCACGATTGCCATGGTTGATATCTTGAGCCGCGTTGGACGTCTGAAAGAAGCTTACAACTTCATCTTGAAGATGCCTGTTGAGGCTGACCCTGTTGTATGGAGGACATTACTCAGTGCTTGCACCATTCATGGTGTCAATGACAATGATCGGATCGGTGATAAGGTCAGAAAACGTTTACTTGAATTGGAGCCAAAGAGAAGCGGGAACCTTGTGATGGTTGCAAATATGTTTGCTGAAGTCGGGATGTGGGATAAAGCAGAAAATGTGAGGAGGACTATGAAAAAGAGAGGGTTGAAGAAGATGGCTGGGGAGAGCTGCATTGAGGTAGGTGGATCTATCCGCCAGTTCTTTTCTAGGAGGATGATCATCCTCCAACATTTCATCGGATTTTGTGATTTTTGTATGGATTAAATTTGCACATGAAGGTGTTTAAAACTTGTAAAAATTTGTGCCCAGATATTGTACCCTGCAGCTTTCTTTCAATTCATTCATGAAATGCAACAATTCTTTCTATCCATTGTGGTTTTGTGGATTCCCTTTCTTTCTCATGCGTTCCCTTTTTAACTTTGTGATTCAAACTGATGAGTCCTTTCACTAACTCTTCTGCATAAAAACTTCTTGTGGTTCCTGGAACAATGGTGATAAAAATCAGAGAAAGAAAACAAGCAGAGAACACACAAATTTAAGTGGTTTGGCAATGTGCCTACATCCACGAGAATGAGACTCAAATTTTCACCTGTATAAACCATGGTTATATAGGAAGTATTATCTAACACTGAATATTAAACACACTTTGTATTAAACTATATATATCACCAACATTTTATGATCAATTGAAAGGGATACAAACTTGCAAGTGCCATGAAAAAACTTCTATCCTTATAATAAATTAAATCTATTGGATTACAAAAATCCCAGAATTTGTATCAATACATTAAAAAAAAACACACTTAATCATAATTGTCCTATTATTTCCACTACAGATGTGTAGGTACCCATCACACCAACCAAAATACCCATCAACACAACCCCAATTATAACCACTAATTCAATCCCAAATTTATTGTAAATGCCCGAAATCTTCAAGTAGCATAAGCAAGGCAACAAGATTGAGCCAGTGACACTAAAAAATGCTCCCACTAATGACATGAGACCCAAAATGGGATTCAGTAAGACTCTGATGATGGTACTTACTGAAAACAAAGACAGTTCTTATTAGAAGGCTAAATGGTCTTCTGTTGGAGTGGTGTGGGAACCAGTTTTCTGTAACATTAACAATGGGTGCAACCATTAGTGCATATTTGGATACAGGATTTATTAGAGTAGTGTATATGGCCACTTTTGAGCTCAGTTTCTCAGTTGGAAGGCTTAAAGTTATTTGTGAAAGCACCTCTGAACCAAACATTAAGTACCCCAAAATTCCTATTGCTGCATTAGTGATGGTGCTGTAGATGAAGCATACAAGCAAGACCTGCATTGAGAAAATACATTATTGAAGGTCTGTAACATCATCATCATCCAGAAAGGAAGAGAGAAACATGTGAGGGAAAACTATGTACTGGGGTTCCCATTTCGATTTTATTTGAAAATTAGAATAAAGGCTTTGGCACTATGTCAGTCCTTGATTTAAAATATTTTGATAAAGGTCAAATAATCTTGGGTATGATATCAAGGCATCATATCGAGAGCTTGGTTTTCTTGGGGAGATCCTAGGTTTGAGCAATAACAGTTATTACTAATTTGTTGATTTAGAAGTTTATTGAAATTTCTATTTAGTTTGTTTTGACTCTCACGTAGCCTTGGTATAAGGCCGCGCGTGAGGAGAATCGTATTACATCAAATCACATAAGGCAGAGCTTTTAAGAGAATAGGTCGTTTAACATCTTTGCGCCATTATGGCGGCCAGGTGCAGTGCGTACCCTAACACATACGGTAGTACCCAATGTTTAATATGGTTGTACCTAAGGTTTGTTGGACACTTTATCAAATATTTTACCCCTTTTATAAATTTTTTTTAAATCAGGCGACCTGACCATGGTTTCAGGTGTTTTGGTCCTAATTTTTCAAATAAATTGAAGTAGAAACCCCATAACATAGTTTCCCAACATGTAATGTTCCACTTACACTAGAAAACTGGTTTTTCTTTCCCATAGGAGCATATAAGGTAGGAAAGACTGGATGAGCACAATAGCAGAAAGTATGTAAACTAAAGGCAAGTAGGGATTCCTTTCCAATTCAAAGCTGTCCCTTCCGCATGAAATCCAACTCCATCAAACACTGCAGTCCATAAAATTGATCCAAGAATAATAATACATGCAAAAACACCACTTGCTGAGATATAGGAGAGCATGTTTAAACTGGAGAACAAGACTGATGGCAGAATCACAAGGCCAGAAATCTGTATGAATCCTTGTTTTCCATCAATTACTTGCCCAAAAATTTCAAACCTCATTTTGGGGAATAAGTTATGCAGATTATCTCCTTCCAGGATTAGAAAACCAGTTGCAACTAAGTAAAGCTCCAAATACATAAAAATGGATACCATTAATCTTCCTTTCTTCCCAAATGCTTTTTCGCCTATGTCTGTGTAATTTTGGATGTTTGGATCAACATCCATACATCTTTGAAGTAGCAAACCTGTGTAGAAAGTTGAAAGTGCAATGACAAATAGAAGAATCAAGCTCAACCACCCTCCTGATGCAAGTGCATATGGAACTACAGAAAGGATCCCAATCCCTGTGAAAATAGTTAAACGTAGAAATTTTAAGGTTTGGTTTGTTTGCAATTTTTTAAAATTGTTTTTTTTTTTTGTTTTTTGTTTTGGAAAACAAGGAGAACAAGAACATTTGGTTCCGGTAGGGGTATAATTGAGTCAAGTTGAGTTAAGATAGAGCCAAGTTCGAGCTCCACTCAGTTAAAAAACTCCAAGCTTGAACTAGATAGAGCATTTTTTCAGATGTTTGGAACTCGACTCAAGAAATAGTCGAGTTATTAGAACTCGACTCGATTAACTACTAGTCAAATTCAAGTATTCTACTAGTCGAGCTTGAATAGCCCACGAGTAGTTTGACTCATTTATATCCCTAGTTCCCGGTTTCTTTTTGTTCCAACAAACAAGGAGACTACATAAAATACTAAATTCAAATTACATGAACAATTTTCAGAAAACACAAAAATATGTTTTTAAAACCATTATGAAGAACAATTTTAAAAAATATGAACCAAACGGGTTGATCAAGAAGTAGTTATGGAATCAGAAATAACAACCTGATAAAGCGTTGACGCCATTAAAACAGATCTTGAAGAAGCTAGTGGAGTACTCCATGTCCTTCACTTTTTGGTTTACATCATGGAGAAGAGGGAAGGAGAGAGAAAACCCATCAACCAGTTGGGCCGCCATGGATAATAAACTAAGTTAGGGAAAGTTATCAAGATTTTAGAGAAACTGATTTTGGGATTTATATATGGTTTGAAAAAATGAAGCTTGGAAATAAAAATAGGAAGCTTTGGGATGGGAACTTTGTGGGTTTGAATTTTGACGACCAAAAACTTTTTGTGCTCTCATGATGCTTTTGCATGCATGCTGTTTGCTCTGTGGTGCATTTCATGGCGTTTCTTATTTGATATATTTTAAATGAAAATATATTTTTATAAAACAGTATATCCAATTTTTAAAATATCTTCTAAATCTTATGAAATATTTTATTTTCTTGAAAATACTTTTATGTTAAAAGTGCTTTTTAGAATAACTGTGAAAATGAATATGTTGGTATCCAGATAAAAAAAAAATAAAAAATTACTGAATGTTTTTATAATGACTTTGGTAATATATAATATAAAGTAAATAAAGTGAATTTTTTAGAGAAATTAAACGATTAGATCACGAGAATAATTAATTTATATCATTTTTAATACAATTTTTTAAACTGATGTAACAAAAAAAATACAATTTTTAAAACTTTATAAGAACTATCAATTTATATAAGAAATATTCTTCAAAATGAACTTTTAATTGTCCAATAATTTCCAAATGGACTCTATAACCATGCGTTTCATATTGCTTTTGAAGTCATGTATATAACATGTTGGCGTGACTGTCCAAAACTTTGAATTAATTTTTTCATAAATATTTTGCAATGAAATGATAATTATATATAAAATATTCACATTATTCATGAATAGATAATATCCTCGTTATAACATATAATTGATTATTCACAATACCTAACATCATAGGACCATTAATTATTTTTATTGATCTCATTCATTTTTAACATGTATCTCATGCCTATATATGAGAACATAAGTAAAATTTGGATTCACATTCAACAAAGAAATAACAAATGTAAATCATATATTTTTTTTACGTTTTTTAATTACTTCCATCACTTTAATTTTTGTTACGTTTTTAAGTTAAGTTTTCATATTAAAAAAAAATGTGAAGTTTTCTGAAAGTGAATTATGATATGAATATTTCATAAGGTATTTTTTGGTTACATCCATGTGGAAGAAAATACGTGATGAGAGGGAATTTTGAACACATACTAGAAAGTGATATTTAATATTTTTTCCTAATTTCACTTTGTTTCTATTTGTTTATCTATACATATATCCATTATGGTTGTTATGGAATTAATTTAGGATAATATATGCAAATATTATCGTGTTGTGATAGGTTATTAATGACTTTGAAAAGGTATATTCATTATCTCTGATCCTGTGAAGACTTTAGAAGGTACTTAGATGCATTTGTTTTTTTAACTGTTTAGCTTTTTCTTTTTAATACTTTATTTATTTTAAATATTAAGTTATTTGTTTTTATAGGCTAAATATCACTATCTTAACATGTTGATGTAAAAATAGTTTAATAATATTTCTCCATATGATATGATGATAATTTAACTTTATCATTTTTAACACTTTATCATTCTTAACCATATATTAAATAATTCTTTATCATTATAAGAAAATAAAAAAAATTATTAAATATTTGTATAACATTTTAATAAATTTATAAAAAATAAAAAATAAAATTATTATGATAAATAATTTCTTTTTTAAAAATGATTTCCGGAGAAGTAAACAAAGAAGTTATTTCTAGAAAATAATATACCGCGACCAAAAATCATCCTATGTTAAAAAATAATTTGATAAGTTGTTTTAAATCATCCTATCAATTTTTTTTAATATTTTCCCGTGAGTTTATAAGTTGTTTTTAATCTAAAAGGTATTTTTACAAAATAATAATAATAATAATATTTTGATAAAATTAAAAATAATTTATTCACATGCCTAGCTCAATAAAGCTTTCCATCTTTAAGTGAGGGGTCTCAAATTCAGGTTTCAATAAGAATAATTTATTATAATGTAACTAAAAGTGATTAGATGCCAAAAAAAATTGTATTCTCATACGGTCTATTATGCTTAGTTCAAGTGATAGAGTGTTCGATATTTAAATAGGTAAGGGCATAGGAAGGAAGGGGTCTCAATCAATATACTACAATGTAACTAAAAGTAATTAGATGTCAAAAAAAAAATATTCCCATGCCCATCATGTTTAGCTTAACTGGTAAAGCCCTTCAAACTTTCAATAGGCAAGGGATAGGAAGGGGAGGGATCTCGGTTTGAACAATCTACAATATAACTAACAATACTAAACAATATACACTCGATCATCAGTACTGCCCTATTATTTCCGAAACAGAAATTGCTTGAAGTACCAGCAGTAGCAGTTAAGGCTCTTATCAACTAACCCCAATTATAATCACTAACTCAACTCCAAATTTTAGAGTAAATCCCAGAAATCTTAAGTAGCAGAAACATGGCAATAAGATCAAGCCGTCACACTTAAAAAGAGGCTCCCACCAACGACATGAGAGACCCAAAATGGAACTGCAAGAATACTATCATGGTACTCAACACCAAGACTGTCTGACATAATGCTGCATGATTTTTCTTCTGTAAATATAGAACCAATTTTCCAGTAGCATTTACAATGGGTGTAACCATCAATGCATATTTGGAGATGGGATTTATTAGGGTTGTGTATATGGCGATCTTTGAGCTGAGCTTCTCGACCGGAAGGTTCAAGGTTATCTGTGATTGAACGTCTGAACCGTACATTAGGTAACCTGAAACCGCCATTGCTGAATAGGTGATGGTGCAGAGGATGAAGCATACGAGAAGGACCTGCAATGAGAATATAGTAGATAGTTTAGTACTAGATGATTATGATTAATTCTCTCTATGGTTTCAAATCCTTTATGTTTTTCAGTCAATCAAGTTATCTTCCTGGTATCTATTCAGGGCCTGGATTTCTTGTTTATTTGAAGAAGTACCAAGAGTTAGAGGCTGCGGATGGTTAGGAGTTTATTTAGTTCGTGTTTTTCGCGGTTGTGAGAGCAGTTTTTTGAAAACACTAAGAACACCATTTGGGATTAACTAGAAATGTTTTTGTTATACGAATTTAATGTTTTTGTGTTTTTCGAAAGCAAACCAGCTAGGAACCCGAGTTGTTTGGTTCCTGTTTCTGAAAATTGTTTTGGAAAACAAGGAAAATGCATTTGCTTCCTAGTTGTTTTTCTGTTTTGAAAAACACAAAAAACAAAAATACTAAATTAGATAACAAGAACAATTTTCAAATAACACCAAAATTGTGCTTTATTTGTTTTCAAAAAATGTTCTCAAGAACAGTTTTAAAAAACATGAGAATGCAATACCTTATTTCGAGAATCCTCCAAAAGGGTTCATCGATCATCTACGATATTTCGTTTTCATTTTGTAATGTAAGTGAATAAATGTAAAAAAAACGATGCTTAGGGTCTGTTTGGTTCTTGTTTTTGAAAACACTGAGAACACCATTTTGGCGATCTCTGAAAAATGTTCTTGTTCTCTAAATCTAGTGTTATCCATGTTTTTAGTGTTTTCTGTGTTTTCTGTGTTTTTAGTGTTTTGTGTTTTTTCAAAAAAAAAAATCGGGAACTAAGGGTTTGTTTGATTCATATTTTTTTAGAAAGAAACGAAAAATAAATAGTTTACTTTCAATTGTTTTGAAAACACAAAGCACAAATTCCAGTTAACATTACTAGTTTCAAAAAGCACCCAAATGATTATTCTCTCTTCAAAAAAACTTTTTTCAAAGAATAAGATTTAAAACAATATAAGTCAGGCTTATTCTTTTCATGTTTTCTATTGTTTCATAATTATTTTCTGAGACATAAACTAGTTTTCCAAGCAAGATTAAACATTTCACCATTCCACCTTACATTTTTATGAGTCATAGTTTGTTTTTCATCCATATAACTAAAAAAAAAAAAAAAAAAGTCAAGTTTCAAGGCTTGTGAGTGAGTGAGTCTTCTTATCATAGAGTGTGCAAGATTGGGAGCAGTGGATATTACAATAACAAGAGTATACAGACTCAGCGTTGGTGTTCTTTTTCAGTTCAGTTTCTTTGCCTATCATCAGGCCCAGCTCTCATGACCATCATAAGTCAGTCCCAGAACTGACCAGGCAGCAAGGCCACTGGGTTGATCTGTAAGAAAATATTAAGGTTAAGCAAACAGAAGAGCTAACCTTCTAGACCTCTATGAAATTTATGAAGCTTTGTTTCCACTCAAGTACTAACCCCATATTCTTAAGCTTTAAGGGTTGAAATAGATTATGTAAGATTATCCTTGCAGGATTAAGCCTGCCATTAGGTATAGTTCAGTATACAAAAGCCATTACTAATCTTTTCTTTTTAAGATTCTCCTCTCCCATCTGGTATGTTCGGATGTTTGAATGGACGTCCATATCTTCTACAGTAAGCCCTGTGTATAAAGTTGCAGTGCGATGTACGAAGCGGGAGAAATTAAAAGCCTTCCCACCCTCCTGTTGGAAAGGGCATATGGAATGGGGAGGGATCAACTCATAGCTAAAATATTTTCTTCAGTTTTGGGTCTATATATGTATATATCCCATATTGGACATGTAGATTGGAATGTTTCTCCTGCACTTAGCACAGCGGTAAAGAATGTATTTTGTGTTTTAGCATTGAGTTTCTTTGCTCCATAATTATCTAGGCTAAAAATAAATCGTTATTACTGTTAGCTAAGACTATAGATCACTTGTAGTCCATTCAGGACTCTGTGTGAGAATAAAAGTCTGTGATTATGATATTAAAATTTAAGGCGTCCTTACGTGTGTCTTATGAACATCAACCTCATCAGTATATATTTATATATATTGTAATAGATTAATGAAGTCATTATATCTTTGACCTGTGCACCTGCAGAGGCACACAGTTAATCTTATCACAGTCTCAGAAAAGAGACATGAGGGTAGTAAAGCTCAATCAAATATTAAAACTATGTTCCCAAGGTTCAAAATCGAGACCAAGTCTGCCAAGGATTCATTAACTCAACCATATTCTGACTCAAACTTGGGATATTCTGACTCAAACTTGAGGACTATTTGGTTTAATTTCAGGAAATCTACTCTCTTTATTCTCCCTTACTCTTAATGGATAGATCTATGACAAAATTAAAACTTCTAGCCTGTATAAAAATAAATTGATGACATTCAGACCATTGAGCAGGTCTTGGGGACAGAAGGTAGTAATCTATTTGGCGGAAGGAAGAAAATCCTTTCAAGTGATTAAAGAAAAACAGAGTTGTGTTGTGCTAGCTGCTACCATTTATTGAATCAAAGTGTTATTAGAATTTATAAAGATGGTTGTTAGAATAGATAGTTATAGATAGTGGTATGTGCAAACTCGATAGATGCTATTTACAGAGCCAGTTTTTGTTTGTTTTGTTTTTTTGTGGTCATCTCTTCAGTATGCTTTGCCTATTCCGTAGCAGCAGCCCTCCTGCAATAATATCGTTGACTTAACCAGCCATTACCTAACCACTTGCCACGCAAAGACTTAACCCGGTTAATATGAACAGCTTAAAAAAAAGGAAAAAGATTAGTTTCTTCCAACCATATTTAATCTTAATCTCTTGATGCCATCCAGGAGTGAAATGAATTTTAAATTTATTTATTTAATTAATCTAAGATGCAGCTTGCTTTTAAGCTTTTTTCCAGCAATTTATTGTGCTGACCGAATTTTTACAAAGCTTGATTAACTTTTATTATAGAAAAAGTCAGCCTTATCGCCCGATATTTTAATCTTCCGCTACGTCACTGCCAGGATCGACAAGTGTCCATTCTCCAAAATAATAATAAAGCTGATTATATTTTAAAAGATTATTTTTTTCATCAATTTATGTCTCAATAAGAATTTACCTTAACAAGTGAATGCAAAATGGATAATAAAACATAGAAATAGTTCCAATACTCAATAATAATAACATTAAAGAGAAAAGAGAAAACTATGCTACATAAAGAGAAAAGAGAAAAGAGAAAAATTTTAAATTTAAAAAATAATAATAATGAAAACAGAAAGATAAGATCCAAATTTTTTCCTTTAAGCAAGAAATTCTACATATTTTAACCAATTCAAAAAGAAAAATAAGGATAATCTTTCAATAAAATGAGTAAAAAGTTCCTAATTCAAGATAATTTCACAAAGAAATAGGATCCTCTCATGATTTATAGAATAGGTGAAAAAAAAAAAAACATACGTAAAATTAATTTTCAAATTATTTTAATATAATTTAAAATAATTATAGGTATACAGAAAACATTTGTAAAATTAAAATTATATATATATATATATATATAGAGAGATAGTATATAGAGATAGTAGAGGAGGCAGAGAGGTATATATATATATATATATATATATATATAAAATAAATAAATAAAATATATATTTTAATTAAGATGTTAACTTTTAATGTATAATGATAAATGCTATTCTGCATTATCAAAAAATTATAATAGTCAATTACGATTTGATAACTACGATTTTTAGTATATAAATAAAACGATTTTAGTGCATAAATGAAATCATAATCCACAGCAACACAGGTTCGCAATAGAAACAAAACGTTAATACAAAAAATGAAATGACATTTGGTAACTATGATTTGCTGGTTACATTCACCGCACGACACGTGCGCCCATGCACATCACCACTGCCTCGTGACAAAAAGCTTCCCATTTCCCCCCATCTGTCCCCCGTCCAAATTAATACAAATTAAAAAAAAATTATTAAAATAATTTAAAACAAATTAATGCCCAAAATAATGACTGTTATATTAACTTAAAAAGAATTTTCCAGCACTAGATTGGCTTTGGTTTTGAACCTATATTTACAAATTTTTTTTAAAATAACCTATTTTTTTCCAAACCTCATCTTCATCTTCATCCTCCTTTCCCTTTACAAACTCTCTCCATCTCTTACTTTTACAAACCCTAGGACTGTCCCCTTCCATGTCTTCCATGGACGTTTCTGCTTCTCACCTTCGGAAACGGGCAAGGCCAGCCTTCATGTTCTTTCCTTCTCTGGTTTTTGTGAGCTTAAATGAAATTAATTACCCATAAATTTAATTGGAAAAAAAGAAAGAACTTCTGTATATAAAATAGATAAAAGGAAGTTAGGCATGAAAAAGAATATGTGGGGAGAGAAAGTTCAAGATAAGATATCTTATGTGACGTGGCAATGAAAAATTGTCAGCTATGTTGGATCATACAAACCAATAATTCACGTTAACTTGTTATTGATGACTAGGAAAACCACTATCCTTATAAAGCTTAAGTAGTCCATCTGGTGGAAAGGGATTACAGTATTTGTTTAATTAAAAACCTCATAGTCTTTCATATTATGATCATGAACCCAGATTATCACTGATTAGATCATGGTATGTTGTTCTAATATATATTACTTATGTCTTGTTCTACTTTGCACTGAAACCAGATTATCTTCCTTCCTACGTGAATTTAAATCCTTAACCACTGAAGCATATGATATGCAGATAAACGAAGCCTAAAATATCGTAAGCCAGCCTGAACATTTAATTGTACTTACTCAAGACCGGTCAGTTCTCAGTCACCCAGAATTTCGCTGAAGTCAATTGAAATATCACAATACCTCTAACTGAAGCAGCCAGACGCGACCGAGTTTTTGCATTGCTATTTTATTAATCGAAATAAATTCTGAGTTGGAACCTAATGAAATGAAATGAGTTTGAGTATAATTATTATTGACTTTGAACTGATTTGAGCTTATTCAGCCGAGCCTGAGAAATGACTATTTTTCGAATGAAATTTTGAACATCTAAAAAAAAAAACTTAATCGAGTTCAAGCTTTGAGTTTTTTAATCGAAATGCTCTCAGCGCTAGCCTTTATATCAACTGACTACTGCATTCCCAGTCTGTATCGCCCATGATTTGAACTTGATAAATATATAATAGAAAACCAAAAGATGATTAAACTTAATAAATATATAATAGAAAACCAACAGAGAGTCAAAAAGCATGTTTTCTTGATTAAGAAATCTATTGCACTACAAAATTTTACTTTCATTACAAAACACACATCAATAACTGGTCATATTATTTCTAATATAGATGTGTAGGTACCAGACACAGCTGAAATACCCATCAACACAATCCCACTATAATCACTAACTCAACTCCAAATTTCAGATAAATGCCTGAAATCTTCAGATAGCAGAAGCATGGCAACAAAACTGAAGCTGTGACACTTAAAAAGCTCCCATCAACGACACAGAGAGACCCAAAATGGATTGTCATAGCTATGATATATAAAACAGAATCAATTGGTTATGGTCCTAAATTTGAAGATTATATGATCTTTTTTTGCGGAGGTATGGGAACCGATTTTCAGTAGCATTCACAATTGGTGTAACCATTAGTGCATATTTGGAAATGGGATTGACTAGGGTCGTGTATATGGCAACCTTTGAGCTCAGCTTCTCGATCGGAAGGTTTAAGGTTATTTGTGACTGAACTTTTGAACCAAACATCAGGTACCCTAAAACCGCCATGGCTGCATAAGTGATGGTGCAGAAGATGAAGCATACAAGAAGGACCTGCAACAAGAAATGTAATAGAAGATAATTCAGTTCTAGATAATTAAGTTTGAAATCCTTATCTTTTTCCAGCCAAACAAATTTTCCTCCTAGTATCTATCATACTTATCTTCAGCAGATGTTTTTCTATCTTACGTAACTAAAAAATGAAGGATTTGGAACTTACATTAGAGAATTGATGCTTCTTCTTCATAGAAGTGTACAAGGTAGGGAAGACCGGATGAGCACAATAACAGAAGGCATATAAGCTAAGAGCAGTGGGAATTCCTTTCCAGTTCAGATTTGTTCCTTTCTCGGAAAATCCAACTCCATCAAAAGCTCCATTCCATAGAATCGAACCAAGAATTATCAAAGAAGCGAAAACCCCACTTGCTGATACATAAGAAAGGATACTGAGACTGTTCAACCAGACAGAAGGCAAAACAACCAAGTTTCAAGAATGAATAGGAAGCCTTTATTTCTCGTTAAAATGACATGTAGATTATCTCCTTCCAGGACAAAGCCCATTATCACCAAGTAGAGCTCGGCAAGCGAAAATGGATATCAGTAATCTTCCTTCCCGAAAGCCTTCTCGTTTGACGTCCGGACAGCTTGATGCTTGGATGGACGTCCATGCATCTTCTGAGGAGTAAGCCTGTGTAGAAAGTTGCAGCGGCGATGACAAGGAGAAGAAGCAGGTCAACCATCCTCCTGATGAAAGGGCGTATGGAACTGAAAGGATCCCAACCCTGGTCAGAATAGGAATTGACTGGGGATCATGTTTCGTGAGATTAAGGCTCGGTCATGGCACTGTAAGTACTGGGCGAAAGAAAGATAAGAAGTTAAAAATAGAGAAAACGGAAATAAATAGAATTTCAGAGAAAATGAAAATAGGACTTTAATAATTATTCTTCTGTTTTATTCAAATTACAAATTCAAGAGGAGCATAATTATGTTTTAGATTCCTGAGTCCGAAGTAAACATAGCTTCAAAAGAAACTGAAATCAACAAATTTAAAAGAAAAACGAAACAAACGATAAAACATTGAGGCCATTGAAACAGGTCTTGAAGAAAGAGGCAGAGCTGGTATCTTGCTCTTGGCTTTGATTTCCTGATCATCATGGAAGAGAGGCAGGAAACAGTCATCACAAAGTCCTGCTCTCCATGTCTATTCTAGAGAGAGAGTCACAAAAAGAAGAAGAAAGAAAGAAAGAAAGAAAGAAGAGTAAGAAGCTTGATGAAGAGAGGTGAGAGAGAGGAGAGAGAGAGAGAAATACCTGTATCCACTATCCAATATATAGGCAAACTGGTCTCAAAATCATCTGGAACCATGTGGTTAGAGCTCATCCTTCCTTTTCATTATACTGTCATACATTTTATTGGAGAGATAAATTTCTATTTGTTATGAATCTGTATTTGCTGTAAATTAAATTGGTTTTGAATATTTTCTTATGAGTGTAGGGGCTTGATTCATCTATGGACGCGGAGTCCCAAGTTTTTTTTTTTTGAAAGCATTTTAATCTGAAAATAAATTCTTTGTAATGATAAATATCCAAATTAAATTAATAACATCTTTAGAATAACAAGATAACAAGATAAATAGCCACCACTCTTTTCTTTGCTAACCCTTTTCCTTAAGTAAAGCATTTAATGATTTTTTTCATTATTTTTGCTTTAAATTACCTTCTACATATCTCTTTTATCATTTTATTTCTTACAAAATTATTCTTTCATGTGATTCAAGGTTTTACTTTTTCTTTCTTTCTTTTTTTATTTTGTCGACTCATTACAGCATATTATTGCCGACTTATCACAGATTTGCGGGTTTTGTAGTCGACTTTATCATCGATCGCGCTGGCTTCACGTGCCAACTGTTACGAGCGGTTGTATCATCTAAAACTATAATCATAGGTATTATAGTTATTATATAATTATCAAATATATAGACTTTGAGCTGATTATTTATGCTATTAACTTAAATGATGTACTCGCCCGCAGTGTTTAAAATCACTGATTATATGATTCATCCAACGCATCACTAATTTGAATAAATACATTTCTTTTTTTAAAACAAAAGAATAAATAATCAAATTTTTGTCAATATTTGATTGCTTTTAAATTTATAAAATATGTGTCATGTGCAATGTTTTAAATATCGGACCAATCGGGAAAAGTGCCCAAATCCAACGACACCAACAAATACTCAAGTGATGCGATTTACGAGTAATGAGCATCGTTGTTTGCAAGATGTATTTTTGTGATGAGATTGAAGATGATATATAAAGATGTATTTAGAAAATGAGATTTACTTTTTCTACTATTTGGGTGAGATTTATTTTTTCTACCAATTTGCGTCATTTTTTAAATTAAAAAAAGTCAAATATTCTCATTTTGATTTGTCATTTAAATGGGTAATTGGATTGGTTTCGGAAAAAATAATTTTAAACAAGAAGGAAAATTCTTATTCTATTTGGAGAATTTTAATAATATTCTATTTGATTTAGAATTTATATGATATAATTCTATTTGGTTCCAGATAATCGAAATAATTTGATTTGGAAATTCTATTTGGAAAGAGATCTATTTTTTTTAAAAATAATATTGTTGATTTAAACTTGCAATGTGTATCAATAGACATCTAATATACAAATTGTAAAACCAAAGATAAAAATAATATCTGGTTAATAAGATAATAAATCAATGATTTAACAACATTATGTCATAACAAGCCGACGATAAACCAAACACCGATAAAACAAAGACAACATAAAAAAGCAAAATAAAACCTAAATCTTCGTTAAAAAAATCATTTAATTAAGTAAGAAAATGAAATAGCTCTATTTTACTTGCAGTATGATATTGTGTTATTATGTTAGCCAAGCAAAGTTGTCTTCTAGAAAGCTGTCAAAAAAAAAGTTTGTCTTCTAGAAATTATTTTAAGAATGGGTTGAGATTTCCAGTGAAGTATTTTTCAACTTCTTGTAATGGTGATAAATATATTTTCAAAAAGAAATAAATATCATGTTGATTTACATTATGAAAATATAACATACACTAGAAATATGATATCTAAGTATGCTGAGAAAATCAGAAAATGTTAGAATAAGATTGTCAAAAAAAAATTTATAAATTTTTTTTTTCGAATACCAATCTCATTTTCTTCTCAATTTTTTCCTATTACCTTCTTTTCCTCAACTAAAGATTTGCCTCTTTTTCCTTTTAAGTGAGAATAGATGATTTTTTTTTTTTTGTCATACTGAGAGTAAATGAATAAATAGCAGATCGGAGGGTATTTAGCTAAAGAAAGATGGTATATTTTATAATTTAATCATATCAAGGTTATTATAAATACTCTACTATATAACCATATTTTAGTGATAGTGAAATTTTGAACTCCCGGTCCCCTTTTTTTCCCAATAATAGCATTCACAATGTTGATAGTGATTTGTAGTGTACTTCACCTAATGGCAGACATGATTTAAATAAATTCAATAACACAAAAGATCATTGGTTTCTGCATTCAGGTCACTAAAAATCTTCTCCTTTTGCATGTGACCCTTCAATTAAAAAGTATTGCAAATTGTTCGATTCTTAAAAGGCAAGAATAATAATGGAAGGTACTGGTCACATCTTAGTTTTTGCCCCACTTGATTATAAGTCCTGGAATCGTCCTTTGTTGTGATATGCAAGGTAAAAATAATTAATAAGTAATGATATGTATATATTGAACTTAAATCCTACAAGTTTTAATTATATTTATATTCAACCATGTCTTCATAAAATTTATAAGTTTGTTATTCATTTGTATGTTCAGTAATCCATAAACTTTTATTTAATCTATATTATCCCCTTCATACAAGTATGAAATCAATCCAAACATATTTTTCTTTTTCTTTTGAACTCCAAATCAAAGCACGGTCTATTCTTTTCTTTTCTAACCCTTCTTCTGACAGAAGATTAGGAATTTAGAGATAATTTTTGGCATAAAATCATTTCTTTCTATCGTTTTCCTGATTCAGTTTTCTTTTTCAACAAAAGTTTGTTTTCCACTCATGATTCAAGTCATTTTGAGTTTTTCAATGTTATCTGTTTAACTATCATGCGACGCATTTTTATTACCACGATTTGTTACGATGGGTAGTTGTGTCATCGATTTCGTGGGTTTTCATTTTGACAGTTCAGATGACGAAGTTCGATTTAATAGTCATCAGATCAAATCTTACTCATCAATACATTGCATATCTGAAATTTTTGGCATTTTAGGTTTTTTTTATTATCAACGTAGCTCGATATTTTTCAAGTATTAACCTCGAATATCAGATCATTCTATAAAAGCTGATATTTATTACGTGGTTTTATCGATTATATCATTTCATCTAAATCAATAAATTTATCTCTAACAAAAAAAGGTATGAAATAGCACAGAGACCAGAAAATTTTAATTGTTCAACACAACCCATTTTTATGAATATATAAAGTTAAAGAATGATATCTAGTTTATATTGACTCAACATAAATACGTGGAAGTGGCTTATCATTTGAAAATGTAAAAAGGACAAGGAATTAAGCACTCCATACGCATTGTTATTATCTTCTACTGAATACTTCTTTTGATTTAATATGTTTGTTTATAAATATTGTCAATATATATTTTCATTTCAATAAAATTGGACCCATGTATTATGTGTCTCATCCATGCAAGTCATAAATCATTGAAGGAAAGTCTGAGACTTTCTTTACACTAATTTCCAGCCCAACTTTGTCACTTGTCTTTTAGGACTATTCATTTTATGGCTTTAAAATGTCAAATTCTATGCATGAGCATATGAGTTTTTCAGAATATGAACAAAGAGCAAATATTATGTCACACATATGTTGCCGGTAAAGTAAGTTCATTATCGTTATCCATAATTTAATCGGTCATTTGCAAAAATGACATTAGAAGATATTTTGAGGTAAGTTCGTTCCTCCACAATACTTTATTGAAAACAATTTTATGAAAAATCATTAGTATTAAAGCATTACTTGACTAATTAGTCAATTGAATCAGATGCCTATCTCAATTGCTAGCTCGCCTAAATGTTTAAAGTAAAACAAAATATGACAGCCGGGTTTGAAACATAAGAAACACGATTTACTATGACAGCATTAAAAGTACAATAGTTTTTAAAAAATAGCATTTTTTCTGAAAAAATCACTTAAAATGGTTAGCATGTGTGAATGGTATTTTGAGTCAAAGTGTTTTTTGAGGAAATATGTGGGTTTGGTTGCTCTTATTTTTAAACTGTTTTATGAGCAAAACAATGTGTTAATGAAGCGAAAATAACGAAACATATTCGATTCTAATCATGATTTTTTTTAATTTGAAAAATACAAAAACACTAAATTCAAAAGAATAAAAATATTTTCAAAGAATACTAAAATAGTGTTTTCTGTGTTTTCAAAAATTGTTCACAAGAATATTTAAAAAAATAAATCGATAGCTTAAAAGTTAAAACAAGAGCTCACTCCCCAGTCTTCAGTGTTATTGTTAGGCATCAACAAGTTGTTCAAGAAGATGTCCTGCCTCTGACAAACAAAAAACAGAGCCCACTGTCTCCTCCCAAAAGCCGGAGCATCAAAGCCCAGGTAGAGCCTATATCTTATAAATCTAATCGAATCTCCACCACAAGTGCGACAATTCTCAATAACTCGTCTAATTATCCCTTATTAACTGACAAATGATAATAAAAGAAAATCCCCCATCCACAAGAGAAATCAGAGTAAATACCGTACAATTCCCATCGCTGAAATAAGTGAGCATGGCAAAACTCCATTCCTGCCAGCCGATCTTCTCCAGACCGGAAAAGAACCGACTTCAAAGACGGAGGGTTGAATCCGGCGAATTCGCGATCCTTTCGCTTTCTTATTTTTGCAGGAGCCTCGACATCCAATGGGCCGGGCCTACCCCAAAGAATTTCCAAAGACGCCCGTACCAGCCCGGCCGCGATCATCATAATCACAACAAGATAATAAGTGGTTTTAGGCCCATTCCCTGCTTTTAAAACTATCTTCAAAATATTAAAACACAGATAACATCATTTTTAAGGCTTCAGAATATTATTCATTATTCTCCGATTTGTAATATTTTTGTTCTTCATGTTTTTCATAATAAAAAAATCGAAATCAAACGTACTTTTTATTCTTTTGTAATTTTAGAATAAGAAATAATTTTAAAATTTGTAATAAAAAATGCTTATGTAGATGTTTTTTAATTGATTTATCGTTGAAAGGGGAATCCATAAAATATCTTTAAATTTTTATTAAAATAATACACTGGAGTTTATAAACAATGGCAAGGCGGATCAAGGGACGAAAATATCGGAGGCGAGGTATGCCGCTGATATATCGTATGTCGGGCCTTCCGAAATGAAGTTTGTAAACGAAGTCGCTTAAATAAACTAAAATCGCCTAATATCTAAGTGATACATCGCCGATATATCGGTAATCCGATCGATAAACTGAATATTCCCATGAAAAATTGACCAAAATGCAAAGATGTGAAAAATTCAAAACAAAAACAAATCCATCGATATGGTCGATATATCGACTGCTAGTGCCCAAATCCGATGGCTAAGATTTTTGACATCGCGCGGGAAGATCGGTATTTTGTCTCAAAAATTCAAAATCTTCAACGGCTAGTAGCTGATATGACGGCCAAAATTCAATTCGTATTGATCCAATGGCCAAATTTCAATCCTTTTATCTGAACGACTATATTTTATTCCACTGTTATTTGAATATTTGACTGATCTAACGAACAAAATCGATTTATGTTATTTCGGGACAAGATTCGAATCGCCACTTTACAAACTCAATTTGAATTTTAGTCAAAATTTGTTAATTTCCGATTTATCGATATTCATATAAAAATATCCATCAATATATCTCTTATATATTCATAAATATATCCAGAAAATTCGGGGCATCCATATATCCATCAAAATCTATATTTAACCACGATTCGGGATAAAAGTAGCAGAACTGGACATCAAAACATGTTAAAGGAGTTTAATAATGATTGAAAGATAACTGAAAATTCAGTGTTGTGAAAAGTTCAACCCAAAGGTCCCTTTTTCTTTGGTTGTGGTGTTTTTAAACATGAGGCTTAGCTGGCAAACATTACCGCCATCCTTGACTTTTTTAGGGAGTGGAGGAATATAATAAAGGGTGTTGGAAGGTAGATAATAGGTATTTATGTTATTTAATTTTTATATTTTTTAAGTTTATTCTTAAAAATTTTATATTTTTAAAAATGATTTCTGACATCATGGTGTTATTTTTTTATACTAAAATCTTTTTGGAAAAATATATACATTTAGATCCAATTTCCAGCTGTAGAGCAATTAAAATAGGCATTCCTTGAAAAATAGAAAATAAAATAAAATATTACAATAAATTTTTTATTTTTTATATATATTGTTTTCTGATTATAGATCATGAAAAATAAAATCAAGAGTAATTCATATTTATTTAAAAATTAATGTTAAAATTATTTTTTAAAATGAAAAATAAGTTTTAAATAATATATGTTCAATGATAATTTTAATTTAAAAAATTCACCTACTTCTTATATTTTAGGTGATTGGATTAAAACTATCATAGTAAGCTACAGTTCATAATCTAACTTCATCATTCTTTGAATACTATTTTAGGAAAATATCTCCCAGATAAAGGTTTTTGGGGAATTTTTTAAGTACATATTTAAATATATGAAATGGTTAACATTTTTTTCCATAATAAATCATTCTTTAAAAAAAAACATGAACATGATTATTTTACAACTTTGGAGTCATATTTTTTTATTAGACCATTCGATGTTCTAAGTGAGTTCGTACATGTACAAAAGGTGCACAAATTTAGAGTCATTTGAGTTCTTTTAACTAAATATTTTATATTTTGTATATACATATGACAACACCATACAAAAAAAGAATGATCAATAAATATTATTGACAATATTTTATTGAATGGTTACTAAGATTAATTACAAATACTAATATTAAATTAAAATTAAGTTTGTGAATTTATATGATTGGACTCGTTTTCAAAAAAAAAAAGTATACATATACAATAGAAAGGATAAAATTGTTATGGTGGAGACTTGTTAACACATGAAATTTTAGGTTGTAAGGAAACAATCCATAGGCATTGGTATTTCTAGAAGGTCATGTAATTTTTCCTCACAAACTGGTTGGATACGATTTAAACAACCTGGCATCACCCGCGTCACAAGCATACCTTAATGGGAGAAAACCAGAACGCGATCTGACGCCGAATCCATGGTCGCCTCGCGCGCGCACAGCGGAATTGGATGAAGAACTCGCAAATAAACGACCTCAAGATCTTTCTCCGAATGACCCATGATGACCGTTTCGAATGAGAATGCCTCTCACCGGGATCTCGAAAATATTTTCTAAACTCGTATGAGAATCAGATTTATCCTGTGGTTTGGGAGTGGACTGAAGCTTTATTTGTAGGTCAATTGACTGCCCTCTCATTAATGCGTTCGCCATACTACCCCACACACTGCCACCCATAAGTTTTATTAAGAAACCGGTGATAACTCACTTAATTAGACCAAACTTAATCCAAAGCAGATCAATTAATAAAGCCCACTTTGAATTAAAAAATCTTGACATTCTCCCCACTCTAAAGATATTGATTTGGAAAAACAAAACTGCTGGCAAGACCTTTATATTGGGTCTGTAGATTATTCTTAATAATAATCCGATCCCATAAAGTCTCTCGAATTCAATCATGGCAGAATCGTGATGTACTACGCAAGCCCTTCCATGGTCACAGTGTTTTTAACTTTGATCGATATTTATCGCACATTACATGCAACTAGACAATACCATAATGAGCGATACTTCATGTTATCTGGCTTTTGAGTACTTCAATTTCTTTCCCAAGTGTCACAAAAACCTAGTGTCACTGTAGAGAATATCCATCATGGTTCCAACGAATTGTGATATATGTTACCTTTTGATGGGTAACTTTACTTTTATGTGCAACAAAACATGCCGGCAAGGCCACCGCCAAGAATGCCCCATATAGCCTGTATTCAAGGTTTACACAATGCCTCGAGATTTTCAACAATTACATGTACTCAACTCGATAAACCTACATTCACAAATACCTTATTGAATGTAAAAGAGTTGATACAAATTCAATTATTACAAAAATGTAATGAAATCGGATCTATCCTTCATAAGAGCAACATAAAACTTGCATTAAGCCTCGACTATAACTACAAGATCCCACGATACTCCTAAGCCCATGTTAATGACATGTCGATCAATACACAAGGGCTAAGGTCATACGGACTTAATCATATCATTCGTTGATATGTGCTCCACTTCAACGCCACCGCTTTGAACTTTTTCCTTACGGCCGTGTATTGACCTCAATGGTTGGGACTTCCTGCACTTCGCTGTTGTTATAAACAACACCGCAGAGTTATCACACAATACAATTGTATGGGCCTATCCATAATCTCAATGTCGTTAACTCCTTAATATGAGGTTTGTTTAAATTTTACCCAGTGAAGCTTCTAAAAGCATGCTGCTTAAACTCCGCCATATATGAGTGATGCAGAATGATTTTGCTTCACTTCATGACACGCACCTCCGCTAACTTAAAGATATAACCGCTGTTGACTTCTTTCCATCCCGACACCAAAGAAAAGTCTAATCAATACCCAACTACTGTAAGTCCCGAACATGTTCAGAAATCAACATATGGGCTTTTTTGTCCTCTTAAGTACCTCATAACCTTCGCAAAGAACCCAATGATCATGTCCCGGGTTTGACTGATATTCGCCTAGAAGCCCTGTCATAGCAATATCGCCTAGTGCATACTGAGCATTACATACACTCCCAAGTGAATCCATAGCAGGTAGTACTCTTCATTCGGGCTTTCTATATCTCGAATGAGTGACACAGGATGCACTCAACTTATCACCTTTTACGCACAGAGCAATTCCTGGCCATTGTCGCATGTCAATCTTTCTAAAATTCGATCAACATATGCCCTTCCGAGATAAACCCAATACCGCAGCAACTATCTATGAATCTCAACGCCTGTGACAAAAGATCTTCTGACCAAGGTCCTTCATATCGTTCTTTGACAACATCCTCTTTGTCTCGCAGCAAACTGCTGTCACCGTCATAGCGGTGATATCATCCACATAGAGTATTAAAATGAATTTCTCCCACTCACCTGCAAGATATACATCGATCTACTTTCTTGCTCTCAACAAAACCATACAAGTTTAACAACATTCACGAAACTTTAAGTACCATTGTCTAGAAGCCGTTTGAGACCATAAATAGACTTTTTCGGGCCTACACAAAGTCATATTCGAATCATACACAAACTGTAATGATCATATAGACTTCTTCATTAAGGTCTCCATTGAGTAAAGGCAATTTTAACATCCATCTGGTAACTCCATATCAAATGAAAGAACTAATGCTACGATCACTCCGAAAAGAATCTTGAAGAGACTGAGAAAAGTCGCTTTCATAGTCTACTCTTCTTCTCGAGTGAAACCTTTGGCTACCAATCCGCTTTAAACTTTTCAACCTTCCTTAGAGTCCCTTTAGTCTTATACAATCTATCATGTTCAATGGGTCTATGACCATCGTGCACTAATAAAAAGCCTCAAACTCCGTTACGCCATAGACAATTTCACTCCCCTCATCGTATCCAACCACGCTTCCGACTGAGGACAAAGAAACGCCTTTCCTCATAAGTTATCGTGGCCAATCACGTAACCACATCGTAGTCTTGCCTCCCATATGACTAAATAGTCCTAAGGGTATTGCCGATCGCCTCCCTAGTGGATCTCCTTACTGGAGTAGTAATAGCCACATTCTGCACCTGAGAGCCTTGATGAACTTCATTAGGAGCTGTCTCAACAACAGGATCCCTAGTCTCAACAGGTTCAATATGGTGTGTGGGAGTTTCCACAATTATCTGTATGGGAGGAGATACAGATACCACATTACTCATCGTACTATCATCCTCACTAACCGTGAGCGCCTACTCTCTCTAGCCACATCAAACTCCAAAAATCCTACTGGCTCCTGCGGATTCCAATACCTCAGGCTCCATTGGGATTATAGGAACCAATATCCCTCGAATGTTCCGGTAAGATACAAATAACACCTAGTGGTTTTGGAGTCCAACTTACTTAATGTCGGGATTATATAACTTTACTTCATAGACATCCCCAAACCTTAAGATGGTTTGCTAGGTTACCACCCATAACTCAAAAGGAGTCAATGGAACAACTTTCGCAGGCAACATCATCTAAATGCAAAGTCGTTATAAAGCTTCACCCCATAGAAAACCGGGTAAATTTGTCCTACTTATCATACTCCTACCATTTTACAGAGTATCGATCATGCCTTTCTACTATAACATTTCGCTTCTCAGACTCCTGTGCATAGTAAACCGGCCACTATCCCGCGTAGTCCTCTAAGTATTTGACGAATGGCCTTAAGTCATTCAAAGATCGCCATGCTTGCCATAATACTCTCCACCTCGGTCAGATCTAACAACCTTATGACTTTTTCCCACCTGAGCGCCGACTTCATCCAAAATCTTGAACTTGTCAAGAGACCGTGACTTTTCTTTAATCGCATAAATAACCATATTTCGAGAATAGTCATCAATAAATGTGATGAAATAAAAATTTCTACACAAGGTTGCCACATAAGGTCCACTTATATCGGTGTGAATGACTTCCAACAAGTCGAATCCGCTTGACCGCGCTTTTCTTTCTTATCTTGGCTTACCTCTACAACAAGCCTACACACATATCTCTAAATCATTTTTAAGAGCAAAGGGTGATATTAGTCTTTATTAGCCTTCTATTCTATCCCAGATATGGCCAAGTCGCTATGCCATAATGCATAAGACTCTTCCTTAGGTAGTGGTCTCTAGAAACAACCTTTTCAGTTGAAGATAAGCTACTGATATGTCATTCCAGATAAACTAGACCATAATCCCAGGTTGGGAACACAAGATTAAAGATTCAACCCATATTTGAATTAAGAAATATTTAAAATAATATTGCTCTTATTCTTCAAAAGAGGAATTACAGAATCCAAACATGATACAGAAACTAAATCTTCCAAAGAAACATAAAAATGGGCCCTTTCACAACATCATTTAAATCAATCAACTAAGATTACATCTCCCACTAATATGACTTCGGGTCTCTTTCATTGAAAACATTAAAGGAGCTTATTCATCTTTGAAAGTTTATTTCCTCCAAGAGAGGTAATCCTTCTCTGTATGGTGAATGCAAATATATTGCCATTGTCATAACTATTTATCACCAAGAACCGGATGGTGCTTTCAGATGATGGATCACAAACAGTATTAAATAATCACATCAGCTTCGTTCAAAGTTAATATCCAAGTTTTAATTTGTGATAATTCTTTAGTGTGACCTTTCACAAAAAGAAGTGAACACCATCATCCCTTTTCTAGCAATGCCTTCAACTGATACATTATTCGATGACCTCCTAGTTTTGAGTTAACTTATGATGAGCCCAGACTGAACTTCTATTTTTTCTTCCTTTATAGAACCCAGATATATACAGCCTAGCGTGGATGCTCTTCCTCCTTCGTCCTCTTTCCACCACCCTTCATATATATTGTCATTAACTAATTGTCCTCATCTTAAACTGTAGTCATTCTTAGGTAATCCCAAATGTGGTGAATATGTTCGTTTGATTTAATAATGGTGTTAATCTTGAATGGAAAATATTTGGGAGCTTCTGAGCTTCGCCTTTGCATCTACCATCCTGAGACATAATTTAAACCCCAGCTGAACATCATATCAAAAATGAAGAGCAAGCAGCGTTCAACCCCGGATCGGATGAACCCCATCAGTGCCCCATGGTCATGCTAAATCATCCTCAGAAGAAAAGATGGGGTCACACTGGCGGTAAAACCACCTTCGGCGAGCCTCGTGATGATTCTTTCACGTCATAAGCGCAACCCATCGCCTTCCCAGATAGTCCGCTTCGCCGCATCGTCAGACGTCGCCGCCGCTTCTTTTCTTCTTTCTTTCTCGCGCGCGCGCGCGCGCGGGCGCGTGCGATCCACGCTGGGAACACTTCCCGCCAGCTCCATTCAAGAAGTCCTTTTCATTTGCGAATTGAATTCAGACTCAACTGAGTTAGAATTGCTGTCACAAGAAAACTGATCTAAAAATAAAAACAAAATAATATTAATCTAATATCATGTGAATACCCAAATAGACTACACACATCATCATAATCACTATAAAATATGGATGAAGGAATAGGCACCTTCCACAGTGGATAATCACCTATGAGAACATATCCCATCCTTCGGGAATCACCACCGTGTAAGAAACCAACAAGATCATTTCATACACATTATGTATCCTCCATGAACGAAACATGGTTCACCCTCGGTATTAGATCACGTAATGAAACAGAGAGGTCCACCCAAGAAGATGACCTATATCGAAACCAACTGGGCATGTGCCACTTCATTATCACAACCTGAATTTAATCTTGTAATCATACCAAGATATAAACTCTGGTGGTATCACATTCAATATGAGAGATGGCGGAGGTCAACGATCGTCGATCCATTCATTATCGAGCTCAACCACAGACCTTACACCCTTCGTGCAAGATATACAGATGCACCATAGTATATCTAAAACCATATGCAGAAACATAAAAAATACGGAGCAACACCTATAATCTCGGCAATAGTTCGCACTATTTCGCAGGCGGAAGCTCAAACATGGCGTTGAAGAGTATCACATTGTGAATTTCAACAATAAAATCGGGGTATAGTCGCGATTCTCAAAGAACATAATCAGACACCCCACACCCCGGCGGCTCTAACGCGCCGGCAGCCGCAAGCGCCAGCCGCGTGTTCAGTCAGTGTCAGCCGTTGACCGCTTAATACGACCGTCGGGTCAGGTTGATCGTCGACCGGGTCAACGTTGGGATCTAGTCGGCCCAATCGCCGATCTGGTTCGCCGCGACCGCGACCGTCGTTCTCGAATTCGCCGACGGTTGGTTGACCGTAGTCAAAGACTGCTGGCAGAGACGTCACTATTATTGTTATCACCGACGCCAGCGCCCATGCGCCGCCGATGGTCGTCGAAGCAGTCTTCACGCTGGCATCGTCAATATCCACATTAAAAACCGCGGCCGTCAAAACAAAGTTCAGATCCGGCTTATCGCCCACAATGATCGGATCGCCGCCGACGCCATCGAGGCGGACTGAAGAGGTCGTCGGACGATTCCGCGCGGGAAGCGCACGTCGTCGCCTTCAAAGCGCAGGCGCGGCGAATGGAGGGCGCGGCTCCGTCCCGCGACGTCGCCCAACGATCCATCGGTTTCGTCAGATTCAAATATAAAATTTTGACTTTTGATGGAGAAAATTCGGGGCCCGACAACGCCCGATTTTCATAAACCAAAAAATTGATTCATATGTTTTTAATCCTAATCCATATTTGCTCTGATAATCAACTGCTGACAATGATTTAAATGTGAATCTAGATCACCATAAAGAAACAAATACACTTGAAGGAGAAAACCCAAATTATATTCGAGATTAAACTAAGGATACTGTTGAGAAGTAATGATAAGAAACTTAGAAGAAACCATTCAATATCTCTCCAACATCCTTCGCACATCTCCGTCAGAATGTAGACGCCTCTCACCGATCCTTAAAACATTTTCCTCTAAACTCCACGTAGAATCAATATCTTGGGCCGGAGTGACTGAGCTTTTTATTTATGTAGTTTCTGTTCACTGGGTCTATTAAGGTCGCCATACTCAGCCCAATACTTGTTGTACCTCCATAAGTTTTATTAGAGAACTCTGATAATTTCACTTTAATAATCAAACTTAATCCGAAGATTTAAATTAATAGTCACTTCACAAAAATCTACACAAACTCCCTGGTTACAACAATAATGTCACTTCAAATGGTAAAATTAATCACTTCTGAATCCAATACTATTGTGTATATGACTTACCTGAACATTTAATAATTCACATTATGGTTTCTGTGAGATGTAAATGTGAATATCTACTTGAACCCATGAGGAAATGCTATGATTGGATCGAATTTATATATATTTACCATTTTAGGTTCCAATCAATAAATAAACGAATACAAGAAGTCATATGTTTTTATTCCTCAAAGACGATGTAAAAAAATCACAACACATATAAAGCATGCATCTAAAGATATATATGGGGTCGTATTAGGCTGTCAATATAACTTAATTTTGAATAAACCCACTATGATGTCAACGTCCTCGTTGTTACAGCGAAGCCTCTGCAATTCTTAGTTTTCTTCGCAGTTGTAGAATGTCAGAACTTGCTATCCCTCAACGTCCAACAATCCAAGTCAAGGGGCAACGATATGATTTCAACAGAGAGTTCAGCAGAGAGAGAGATCAAAGGAGTGAACCAGATGTTCTCGTTTAGAAATGATAATACCCTATAGATATAAGACTTTTAATATATAGGACCTTGTATCCACTCATGATAACTGATATATTTATATCCATTTGAATAAGAGACTTATCCCTATCCCATCAAACTAGTATTTAAATAGGAATTAACCTCTTTAACTAATGGAAGGATATATGAATCACAAATCAAAATTTTAAGCCCAACAATTTCAACACACTAAGAATTACGTAAAGCATCTCATCTAACCCACTTACTCATCCTTCATACAGAAACGGGTCGTGTGACATCAAGGGGAGAAGAAACGAACAAATAAATTATAAAGATGTTTAAGTCACCACCTCAAGACTAACAAAAATACATCACGCCAAAGGTTGCCACTGCATACAGTCCCAAATGTCACTCTCACATCACCCGCATTACATTTTTTCAAATCCCCATAGTGAGCAAATGACTAATCCTGTACAATATATAAAGTGTTTAACAACTATTTTGAATTACAAAATCGATGATAAGCGCCGGCTAGCTGACAAATCACAATGACAAGGTGTATTAGTAAATGACCTTCCCTAGAACCACGTCTAATCAATTTAAACCAATTAGCTTTCCAGACACCTCATGTGGTCAGATCAATCATAATTAGAAAGCATGCTTAAAGTAAGTAACACTAAGCATCTTTCATGACTGAGCCCTGAAATGGCATAAGATATGGATCCCCAAGATCTTAGTGGTTCACAAAGTGGTGGATAGACCATCCATACTCCACTTGTCCAGCTCAAACACAAGCACTGGTAAAAGATGATTACACAACATGTTGAATCCACAATTATTATCACAAACGTTATCAATTTATACCATTTGATGAATTGTCAGCTCACATTAAAAGTCTAACTTCTACACTAGCTTTCAAGCTTCAACAGACCAGGAAAGAATTTATGAACAATTTCAAAGAATCTAATCTTTAGTCATAACGAACACGGCAAACTTGATCGCTTCCAGAGCCACATGATTTGAAGTCTCTATCTAGAAACACGACTTAAATGCCAAGGCTAATTACTCCAGGTGAGTGGTGGTGATTCTGCATGTTGATATACTTCAAGGAATGGTACACATAAGAATAATGGCTAGAGCAAACACAATAGAACTCAATAACTAATGATAATAATGACTGGAATGTTTCAGAATGAAAACTCATATAGGTGTCACATCCATGCAATCCAGTGTCACCAACATGAGATCAAAAACACATCTCTTGCAGATGTTCAATTAACACTTCAACTATCATGCTTCAGGAATGTGTCATATTCACTCATCTCCCATCATCATGACACTTAACAGAAATGGTAATGATTTAACTGTTAGACTCGGGCGATATTAAGATCTTTGGATACGCCAGTGCGCAAGATTATCGAGAGACAAACATAAACTCATACGGTCTGTAATTTGCCTTGAAGGGCATAAAGAATCTTTCTTCAACTATTACTTACAATAAGCACATGTGGCATACTCATAACCCGGCTGTGGTAACACAAGTTCAAGTTTTGGTCGCACCAAGATACACAATGCCGCCTCCCAAGAATGAACGCATAACCCGATATGTGATTTACCGCCTCATCTCTTATCATCGAATTCAATTAGCATCATTGAATCCCTTCGCCTCAAGTCACCCCATGGAAACACAAGGCAGTCCTGTCCTCTGAGGTATCGAAGCATCCTTCACCGCACCAACGTGTGTCCTTCGTTACTCGTATCGGCTCACCATGTCGACTATAAAAGCATATGTCCGAAATTTGCGGCATAACATGGCATACATAAGATTCCCAATCGCCTCAAAGATATGGCATCAGGACATGCGCCTTTTTTCTCATTCATTCGGCGATACTAACTTCCGGCACAAAGAATTTCCTCAACAAAGGTGTCAATGGGTTTAGAATTCTCCATGCGAAATCATTCAAGAATCTTCTTTATGTAAGTCTCTTGAGACAAACCAAGAAGCTTCTTAGAACGGTCTCTAACAATCTCAATCCCGAGCACAAAATGTGCTTCACCCATGTCCTTCATCTCAAAAGTAGAGGACAACCACTTCTTAGTGGCGACAATAGAGTCTATATCATTTCCTAGTATAAGGATGTCGTCAACTCCACAAATAGATGACACACTTTTCTTTAAACGCTTAGATATACACATTTATCCTCTCAATCATCTCAAACCGTGAGAGATAATTGAGTCATGAAATATGAAGTACCATTGTCTAGATGACTGCTTTGAAAGTCCATAAATAAACATGCTGGAGCTCATACTACTTTGCGCCGTCATTCTCGACTTCAAAACCCATAGGTTTAGTCATGTGGTGATTCTTCATCTAGTCTACTTAAGGAATTTTAAAGCCTTAACATCCACTGATATAGCCTTAAATCCAGCCGCGAGACATGAGGCAGATAAGGAGAATAGAGGCAACCCCGACAACAAGGGGAAAATGTCTCATCATAATCTATACCCTTGTTAAAACCTTTCCGCCACAAGACGTGTTACTTGTCAATCAATCTATCCGCCTTGCGCTTAACTTTCAAAACCCATTTGTTTCCGATAGCTTTGCGACCAAACGGAAGATCCATGAACTCCTACATGGAGTTCTTGTCCAGGAGCCCACACCATCCTTCACGTATCCATCCATTCTCCCTTAGCAGGTGAAGAGAGCGCTTCTCTATAAGAAGGCTCATTAGTAGTACAAAGTAAATCATCCCCCTCAATCTCAAAGTGACGACAGGGAATGTTACCTCATGCTACGGCGCAACTCAAGAAGTTCAAATAGCTCTAATGGAACACTCCCACTAGGTTGAGAATGACTTAATTATTCTAGCGATCTCAGAACTCAATTTCACCCTCACTAAGATATCGGCATGCTACCTCGCTCCTCTAACCTCATAGAGGTCTAAACTCACCGACATCGCCTATGCTAGGGAAATCATTCTCAATGAAATCAACATCGTGAGGTCCATTTCAGTCTTTCCCTATTAGGTGTATCATGGAGAATCCATTTCCCGCCTTCCATCAGGTGTTCACCAAACAGTCACATCCTTTCGAGGCCTCTAGGATACCTTATAGCGTTTTATAGCTCTAAGGCCCAACTTCCACACTTATGGTTAGCTGCTAGAACATACCCGCCGATCCCCACATGGCAAATGCCCAAAACTGGCTGCCATGCTACAGCTCATAGAGCTGATAGAAACAACCATGATACACTTCATTCAAGATGTGGTGGCAACGAAGAGCATCCCCCCAAAAAATAGTAGAGAGAAGGGTGGCTGGCTCACCCATTATTCATCTAGTCATATCTAGAGGAGTCCTATTCCTCTCTGTAATTGTCTCTTGTTACAGGTGGGAGGGATAGTGGGAGATGTCTTAGATCCCTTTTTCCTCGTGGTAATTCCTTAAATTGACGACAACACCACGTCCAATAGTAAACAATCCTAAATGTTTTTAAGCCTTTTTTATGCTTGTTCTCAACCTCTGCCAGAAAGCACTTGAAGCAATCCAATGCTTCATGGCGATGGGATAGCCTTTTTCATGGTTGTTGGCTTGTTGTCTCTTGTTCTTCCGGACTATTCAAAGTCAACCTATATATAGCGTTCTAAAGCCGACTTCAAATTGGCAGCTGACATTAGACTCACAATCTTTTACTATAAAAATAATAAAATATTAAAAATTAAAATTTTCTGAATTTTTGATAAATCATTATTGCTTTTTGTCCAATTATCTAACCTTCATGCGACCAATTTGGTCAATTTCCAATTCCAAATATGTTAAACAATAAAATCTCCATGGGTTGTGTCAGTTTTCTTTTCCCTTTTTTTTTTTTTATTATGATTTTGAATAGGTCCATATATATGTTAGCGGAAAACATATCACATCTAGATTAATCCTCATACGAATTAAGAGGAATCACAAAGACAAGTAGGTATCTCTCATCAGAAACATAGTTATAAAGAAACTTCATTCTCTCACTATACGATGGTTCTTCTTTTTTTTTCCTTTCGAAGTTCTCGGAGTTTTCATCCTAAACTTTAGGTAGGATATTGTACCCAAACAATTATAGTAGTATCTCGATGGGGATATAAAATTGGAACAGTATCCCACTCGCACTCGATAGAGTAATGTAGGTCAGAGCCCTACCCATGTCCCTCATAGTTTCAAAAGGAGGTCCTGGCCATTAAAGCCCAAAGGTGTTTGGAAAATAGGGAGGCTCCATATTCAGTCAACAACTCCAAATCCTTCCGTCAACGTAAGATAGAATATTCCCTTAAAGATAATAACCTATTCGGTCCAATCAAGTCCTATTGTCGTGGGTTCGAAAAGTAATGTGAAGAGATCAAACTAGAATCCTCCTAGACTAGAAGGAGGGATTATCCCAAATAAACTCCCTTGACTAATCCGTTGAGCAATCTAAGGCTAACAATACGAGTAAACATATCCTCCAATGGAGGGACTCCTAGTCATCGACGATCATCCAATTATAAATACAAGGCCACCCCACGGCGGAAAGGTACGCCGATCTCAGATGCCACTAATTCTAAACATTCTCTGCCTCTTTTCTCATAAGGATGCCCCACGCCTCTATAACATGTCAGCCAAGAGCCCTTCAACGCGATAAAAGCCATCCCCAAGATACCACCCGGGTAATCACCCCGACAAGAACCTGAGTCAGACTGGGGCTCGAGGGGATCAACGAGTGGCACGAGAATGTTATACCGCCTCTATGAAACAAAAAACGGTCGACAATGTGAGCAATGGGTGAGCTTGATATGCGTGATGAAGCGTCACCGGCCCGAGCCCTCGCAGGGAGCCTGGGAGCCGTAACGTTGATGACATCCAGAAGATCTGTGCCTATGACGGCTCCAAATTCAGCGGTAAGGCCTCAAAGGCTCCTCACACAGCCTCCTAAGACGTAATTGTGGACATCTTCGCATGGGAAGGCCGACATGAGTGGCATCGACCCCGCTAGCTCATCACTATAAGCTAAATACCAACCCATTTCCCTCCTCGCTTCCAAGCAAAACCAGGTTTCGGCAGAATCGAGAGGGATTAAAAAGGAAGCATATCAATGAAGAGGTCGGCAAGCTCTCCAAGGTGGGCAATCAGTGGAGGTAGAATACCCGAGGGAGTCACAATGTCAGGCTCTGGCCAAGAAAGCAAATGGCAAATGGCGGCTCGTATTGATTTCAACTGATATAAACAAAGCACGTTCAAATGACGCCTCCCCACCAGATCACCATCAGATAGTTGAAGGTAGCCATGAGCTCTAGTTTCATGGATGCTTCTCCTGTTATAACCAGAGGCACGGACCCCGCACCGAGAAGACGGTCTATCACCGCACGTGGGACCGCACCGCACGTAATGCCGCTTGGCTCAAGAATGCGGGCAAATCAATGTAGGTTAGTGTGAACCGATGCTTCAACGTATAGGCACAACAATGGAGGTATACGTACTAATAGCGCCGGTAAAATCCGCTACAAATGGCTCTCACACGCTTCACCTCTCCTGAGATGGTCAGTAACTCCGAGGATTATAACATGAAGTCAATCCGACGAAACAGCCTTCTACGCGTCGGGCCGGGAAAATTTCGGGGCTTCATAGTCAACCACAGGGGAATTGAAGCAAATCCGGATAAAAATAAAAGCATCAAGGGGGACACGCCATCACCATCCCGGATAAAGGAAGTACAACGATCACTGTGGAGGATCATGCCTAGTTTCATTCAAGTTCAGTGGTGGGTGACAACGCTAACCTTTCTTCCAAGTTTTGAAGAAAGCCTTTCAGTGGGATGAGAAATGTGAAGAAGCTGCTTAGAACTAGTGCTGTGGGACTGAGCGCCAACTACTCAAGAGTTTCCTATGAGAAGGAGAAATCCTCATACTGTATTTCGGGCAAGACATCAAATTTTTTTCAACTACGCAAGGCTCACGAGACAAGAGCGGTACAACACCCGCCTCACTATTGCGCCGAGCCCTGAGGGGGAGTCGAGGAGGTATCCAAAATGGAAAAATTAATACTAGCTTAGCGACCGCAGTTCTGAGACTTCATTCCTTATTTCCGCTCACACCATAGAAGTCCTAATCGAATACCCCATGAAGTGTGTGTTACATAAACCGAGGTCTCGGGAGGCTGGATGAAATGGGTCATAGAGTCGAGCCGATCTCGACATTCTGCACAAGCCAAAAACACCATGTGGGGCGATCGCATCCCACCGATTTCTCACATGGAATTCGCCCCTACAGAGCTCGCCGGAGCCCACACCTCAATCAAGGGACGACCTCCCCATATGGAAGCTCTCTGTGGATGGAGCCTCAAATGGCCAAGGAAGTGGAGTTGTGTTTAATCCTCGACCACCGTAGGTAAGCAGATTGAGGAGGCGTTTTGTGTTAGTCTCACGCCTTCCAACAACGAGGCCGAGTACGAGGCCGTATACAGCCTCAATCTCGCCTATTCATTGGCGGTCGACGCCTGAGATCCATAGCGACTCCCAACTGGTGTCGCACGACAGCCACACACAGCCGTGCAGAGAAAAGATCGGCGTATTCAAAGTCCGCGATGGCGAAAGAAGTTTGTATCGCGAAGACTGGCACGCCCTCGCATCTTGAATTCTGCCGGAACCGCCAAGTAAAGTCGCTACGGCTCATAGAAGACATCAGCACAACGCTCACGAATACCGCAGAGCCCTCCGCTGACCCTACGGGCATAATAGGTCGCCAAAAATGTCAGTCCGGTACTCAACCGATGGACCTCATTTGGGATTATATTAATGATCTTGAACCTTACCGCACGCATCTCCCAAGGAAGCGCTAAGATAAGAGTGAGATCCCTCCAGTTTACCAATCACAAGGGGAGCCTCTGGCTAAACGATTTTCACATCTTCCCAAAATGCATCAGGAAGACACCGAATACGGCTAAGATAGCGCAACATGGCAGTAGAACCATGACGGCGGTTCTAACGCCGTCGTAAGTTTGAGGCAGTGATACACACCGCCCGCTATCGTCAAAGACAACCCAACCGTCAAAGACGGACCCGCCAGAACATTAAAATATCACGCTTCTTCCAAACAGCTTCAACATCAACCAATTTACCGTCTTCCAAGAAGGGGGGTCGACATATCAGACTCTCGGGCCCAGCCGGGCGCCATCAATGTAACAATCGGGCGTGCAGATGATCACCAGGCTGGTCAGGCCCAGTCTCAGCCACAATCACAGATAAGATACGCAACTCGTATGGCGAGCAATCATATGCATTTGCGTCCCAAGAGCCTGTCTCGCATAACCAAAACAGCCTGATAACGAAATCATGGATCTTTGTGCCGAGTCAGAATTGGGAAAATATTATCTGTCGCGCCACCAGACCAAATGGCAAGCCTGGTCACCATCACAACCCTCAATACCGCCCAAAACTGTCGGAAGAGCCTGGAAGGGGAGTCTGGGCTTCTGTATCACCTCCCGGGCATTAGGCCTATAGACTAATGTAAGCAAAGAACCCGAGACTCCATTTGCCCTAGCGAGGCACGTGCTGGAATGTCAGCGTAAAGTTCCGTGACTCCAGCGGAAGCCCCAGTGAACAACGATGAGGCCTCCATGGTCACTTAGAGCTCTGATACCAGGAAGAGCTAAAACAGCACAGATAGAATATCAGCAGCATCCGCGTTAGGCACTACAGCAACAAGAGAGTCAAAACCAAGTTACGTGCCGGGGATTTGGTCTCTGAAAAGCCACCCAGTTAAAACCACAATGGAAGTTAGGCCTCTAATTTGGGAAGGTCTCTTATATTGTATCTCTGGTCGTCGACTGCAATAAGAGAGTTCAAACGTGAGAAGGAAAATTTAAAAGATACACGGAATGCATCTGTTGGCGCACTTAGAGTACCGCCCTCAGAGGTCTTATGATTCCTGGTGGGCAGCAATCAGTCATATTCTGATGTCCCCAAACTAGTTTCGCACAAAAAAAAATAGGCAGGTGCAGAGAGGTATGTGAGGCAGGAGATATATGAGGTATATATATATATATATAATGGAAAATACCATGGAATGGGAAAAGTATATTCTTTTTAATTCAAGTCATATCTGACAATCAATAATGCTCTTGATTACATCATAAAAAGCATAATAAGATAAAGTAATATTCTCACTAGCACTAAAGATAAAAGCAAGCCCTTCTGGTACTAATAAAGAATATCTCAAAAAAAGGGGGAAAGATAGATAAAAGGAGAAAGACACAGAATATACAAAAAGAGAAGGATGAGAAAGCCATAGATAGAAAGAAGCAGAGAAAAGAAAAGAGGAGAGAGATAGCAGAGGAGAGAGGAAGAAAGAAAGAGAACTAGAGGGAGGTGCAAGGATGCACCATCTCTCACCTGAGATTTTGATTCCCAGCTGGGAAGAGCTGTGAATACATAACTCCAGGGTGCTTAAACGCAAAAACGATAACCTCCCACACCAGATATCTTTAAAACCTGGCCCGTAGGCGTTGAGGAACCCCAACGAAGGAAGCTTCGAACATCAAGCATCCGTCTTCTACACACCTCATCCGCCAAGATGAAAGCGTAAAATCTTCAAAAGCGCAAGGCATAGAGGCAACAATCCTATTTATAGAAGCACCAAGGCGCATAAAACCGCTCCAAATTCTCCATCAATCAGCATTAAAAGCGGTTCGCACCTTTTCAATAACTAAAGGACACACGAAACGGCTCTCCTAATAAAACGCCTCTTCATACGAAGCACATCTCCCCACAAGATGGATCTCACACCGAAATTGTCCCACACCTCACCGGGGCCGCGCGCCCATAAGCCCAAATACATTTCCGACGAGCTCTCCTTCAACACAAGCCGACGAGCCTCACTATCTATCATCAGACGAGTTCTTTCTCTCAGATTTCAAACAGACGGTTCCTCGCAATGATGACGTAGCTCTCCTTCAACACAGCCGATGAGTTTCATTCATTTCCATCGATCGAGCCCTCTCGCACCTCAAACACTGCCTCAGAACCTTATCGACGAGCTCTCCTTCAACACAAGCCGACGAGCTTCCCACATCTATCGTATCGAGCCCTTCTTCGCACTCAAACGCACTGCTCCTCCTCGCAATCTCATTGACGAGCTTCCTCAACACAGCAGACGAGTTCTAATGATTTTACTTCGTAGATCAGCCCACCTCACAAACGCACCTGCTCCTCCCCGCGTAACTACTTTCCGACGAGCCTCCCTTCAACACAGCCGACGAGCTCCCACTATCCATCGTGACGAGCCCTTCTCTCCAGACTTCGCACCATCAGCCCTCTCCCCAACTCATTGATCGAGCTCTCCTTCAACACGCAGACGAGTTCCCACTATTCATCGATTCAACCCTTCTCGTACCAATCACGGTTCCTCCGCAACCCATCGACGAGCTCTCCCTTCAACACAGTCGACGAGCTCCCAACACTCACTCAGACGAGCCTCTTCCGACTTTCAAACAGACCCAAGCTCCCTCCCCGCAAATTCATCGACGAGCTCTCTTCAACACAGCTGACGAGCTCTACTATCATCAGACCCAGCCTTCTTCGCACTCCAGTCTCGACGGCCTCTCCCTGCAGAATCATCGACGAGCTCTCCTTCAACACAAAGTGCATTCCAGCTCCCACTATCTATCGACGAGCCCTTCTTCGTACTCAGGTTGCGACGGGCTCTTCCCTAAGTAATCGATTTAATAGCTGAGCCTCCTTCAACACGCCGACGAAGCCTCACACCCATCGTGATCGAGCCCTTCTCTCTATACCAAACGATCGCCTCCCCGCAAATCTTATCGACGAGCTCTCCTTCAACACAGCCGACGAGCTCCCATTACTCCATCGACGATCTCTCTCATTCCTCAAACACTGCTCCTCCCCGCAAATCTTATTGACAAGCTCCTTCTTAATAGCCGACGAGTTCCCACACCATCGACGAGCCCTTCTTCGCACCTCAAACATCTGCCTCCGCAAATTCCTATCACGTAGCTCTCCTTCACCAGGCGCATGAGGCTTCTCATTTATTCATGTAGACGAGCCCTTCTCTCAGATTCCTCAAATGACGGTTCTCCTAATAGTTCATTGACGCAGTTTCCTTCCAATTACGTAAAGGCAGACGAAGTTCCTACTATTGATCAGATCGTCCCTTTCTTCAGACTTCGAACGACGGGCTCTCCTCACAAATCTCAATGACGAGTTCTTCAACATGCAAACGGGAGGTTTCACATTGACCTATAAGACGCAGCCCAATCGCGACTTTACCACGAGTTCTCCTTACTATTCGTTGACGAGCCTTGAGACACTCTCCTCTCGACATGTATAATCAAGCTCTAATCATCATATATGACCGCAAACCCCAGCCTCTCGCGAATCAAATAAGGCACGTGAATGAAAGACGTCAACACCAGGTCAGACGACGAGGCCACAGCTCCAAAACCAACAAAGTCCCATCTCGCATTCAACGATACGAAACCACGCCGGGCCGACAACTTATCTACAAAGTTTAAGACAACGCTTAATCGAAGTTTCTATGATCCTCGATCAGATTTTACGCACTAAAGAAGAGTAAATAACATAAAATCTCTGTGGAGCGAGTATCCATTAAAAGAAGGTTAATAATAGAAGGTAAACGGTATTCAGCAAAAAAAAAAAAAAAAAAAAAAAAAGCATAATAAAATTCACAGACGAAAGCCTCGAATGTCGGGCATCGACGAAGAATGAGAAGGGCCTCGCAGATGAGTACGTTCGGGATTCGCTACCGAAGATTCCTCCCCATCGGGAGTCAGTCGAATCCAGACGATAGACGCGAGACGCGCCTCGTTGAAAAGCAAGCCATCCGTGGCTTCCACCTGAGCACACCGGGTCCCGCAATTGCCTAATGACCCTCGTCCTCCAACAACCATATCACCATGCAGATGAAGTTCATATGTAATCCGCGACATTCCTCGCTTAGTCATTCCGATAAACCATGCTTTCGTAGGACCCATGTCTAGGGCGCTTCTTAGCATTGCCTTGCCTCCAAAAAATCTCACGACGAGCCATTTCAAGTTGCTTCCATTGCGTCTAAAACCACCTAAGTGATCACACACTCCATTTGCAACCCAAGCAGGCCCGCCCGAGATGACGAGCTCTTCTTCCCAACCAATCGACCACTGGCGCATTGCTCTCACGAGCTTCAATCAAATCATCTTGGTGAGACCGGTTCAGATTTCAACTCTGAAAGCTCTGCCAGCCGTCAAGCTACCCTGACTGGTTTTTCTCATTTCTACCGACACGAAATGAATGGCAGGCTTCGGGATCAACAGAAGTTTTTTCATTTCTTTCCGCATTAAATACCAGACTTCCGTCCCAGCCGTCCCGGCCGGTCAGTAGTCACTTTCATTTATAAATTCGGGGCTTATCCTTACATGTTTTTCTTATTCGCTTACGCCAGTTTCAAATAGAGTGGCACAGTAAGACAAACAATTAATTAGAACTCGACACAAGTCAAAGGTAGAGAGTTGAAGCATAATTATAAGCTTACCGGGCAACTCAAAGACAGTACAAGGCTCATCAACCCAAGAACTCCTTTGGATCTCTCGACATCGAATCGGCTGAGGGATGATGAAACGGCACCACCGAAAGTTCCAAGATTGGATAGCAAAGAATCTTTGACTTCATCAACTCGATTTTGTTTTCTTTTCTTCCCCACTCTACTTACCCCTGTGAGATGGCTCGACAAATCAAGGGAGCTGCTCCCTATAGTTAGGCAAATCGCTAACTATGCCGACGTCGTCGGCCGAGGGATTTCCCACTCCTCTCGCGACATTTAAAGAGGGCTGCGAAGAACCAGAATCTAAACATCTGGACTTAAGAATCGCCAGCCTTGGGATAGGGACCAAGGTGCTTCTAATCAACTTTGTTATGACCATTGACTCCCTCTGAGAGCCCTGTTTTCCTCCTAATTCGAGGTTTTCGAGATATCCCTTCCGCATGAGCTAAGATCTCCCTGGGTAGATGCACGCACACACCCAAGAGAAAACTCCTAGTAGAGAGGCTAAGGCCCTAAACTGAAGATTTTGTGTGGACTTTAATTTATGAATCTGAGATGATTCCGATTCTTAATAGCTCTAGGAACCAGCGTGAAAGACTGGGTCAAAGCAAGAGCGACAGCGGTATCTGCGTCGCTAAGCTCAAGTCGAAAGATCCAAAAAATATATAAACTTAAGGTCGAGTCCAACCGACTTTAGATGAATTAAAACCAAAGGTAAGGATGATACTCACGGTTACCGGGTGCTCCATCGCCTGGTACGCCTAGGTGTCTTCCCCGGCTCTAAAGAGTTGCATCCCACGAGCCACTGACAAAGAAATATCAAATCTCTCCGCATGTCCTATGATATAGTTTAAAGGTCCCGAATCTCAAAGGGGCCTGCATTTTGTGGTAAATAGAACCCTCGACAGTCGGGTCTGAGCTAAAAAGCATGCGTGAGCAAAGCCGTTACGAGATCGCCAAGTCCTCTGTCTCAAAAGACCAAGAAACCTACTCAAAATGCCCCAACCATTGGTGGGCCGCTTGGGAAGGGCGATATGAAAATGTCAAGAACCTCGCTTGATGGTAAAAGGAAAACTGAGGTCACTAAATACAACTTGAAAAGTTTCATACATCCATTCCGCACCTGAGGTAACGTAACGGTCAAAAATCGGGACCATACACGAACAATTTAAGAGGACGATCGTGTTTGAACGTGACCTGACTCAGTATGAAGGGCCAACCTTGCTCTGGTCCCACTTTCTTCAGCAATGATCTAATGGTAACTCGAGAAATCCCAATTCCCTAGGATATTTGATCAGGTTTATTTTCCGGGCTTTTACCCAAAGGGGAGGAGGCGCCTAGAGCATCCGGGGATTTGACGACGATCAAACGACTCGGGGGCTTCCTCAGCCAGATCGACCGATATCAATGAGGGACTAGCATGGATACGCGAAAAGATGAAGAGCGATTCGGAAGCCCATCGCAAAGTGCATGCCAAAACAGAAACAACTCGCAAGCCCCACAGACTCAACGGAAATCGTGAAAGGCAATAAGCCAAAACGCCAACAATAGGAAGGTTAAGAGACCAAGAGAAGGCGAAATCAAGAGGTCAGCAAAAACAAGAGACAGCACGAAACCCAAAGGTCATTATTAATAGCTCCGACTAATGGCTTTTACGACCAGGGCTAATCCAATGGACACTGAAATGGCGCCGACGAAGAACAATTACTCTTTGCCCGTGCATTCGTACACAAGGGCCTGGGCAACCGATGGGATATAAAATTGACCGAGTATCCCACTCGGCCAAGCCTGATAGAGCAATGGGGCCGTGCTCCCACCCATGTCCCTCCATAGCAGCTCAAAGAGGTCCGCTACGAGTTCAAACATGGGTTTGGAAAAATAGGGAGGCCCATATTCAAATAGTCAACCCAAATCCTTCCAATAATAAGATAGAATATTCCTGAAGATGACACCTATTCTGGTCCAACTCAAGTCCTATTGTCGCGTCTTAAAAGTAATAAGAGCATCAAACTGGAACTCCCACAGCAGAAGGAGGATTATCCCAAATAAACTCCCTTGACTAATCCGTTGTTAAATCTAAGGCTAACAATATGATAAAACATATCCTCCAATTAGAGGCACTTAGTCATCAGACGATCATCCACTATAAATACAAGGCCACCCCACCGGTGAAAGGTACGATTCGATGTCAATACTAATTTCTAAACACTCTTTTCCTCAAGGAAGAATCGACTTTGAGATCTGAGTTTGCTACACGGCAAAGCCCTCACACTTCTGTTTTCATTGCAGAGATACTTCATCGCCCAGATCAACAACATAATCCGGCCTCACCCGCATAAATCAAGGAGCCATATCCAGTCGATGAAACATCCGGTCTGCTAAACACCCACATCGCCTTAAATTGGCTTCCATTGAAAGATTTATCAAGATTAATCTTAATAATCTTATACACTACCCCAAAGTTAATAATATATATATATAATTGAGGTTTGTTAGACATTTTCAAATATTTTATCATTTTTATTAAGTATTTTCAAAAATAATGGACCTAATCTTATTTATTATTTTTACCATGTTTTTCAACAAATTTGAAATTCACCCCATTAACCATAAACTTGGTTGTATCTAGGAAAGAAAATCCGACTTGTACTTTTGTTCTGTAAGAGTTTTCGTTATAGTTGAACTTTTGAAGAATTTGCGTGGCATTTGAGTTCATGAATTTTCTTTCTTTTCCCTACATTTATATTACTGATCTGCCAAACACACATTTTTTAGTTTAATTATAGAATATTACATATTAGGATTGGTTTAATCATAAATAATTATCATAACGAGATTTGGTTTTAAATCTCTTTTATAAAACAAAATACTTGTCCTGCAACCACATGAAAGAGAAAACTTTAATGGAACATATTGATGGGCAGCTGTTTAACTTAAACTGGGCTCGAGTTTAAGGATTGCTTGAGTTTATCCACACTGACTTAATGTCTAAATCTTATAAAAATAAGAAATAAAAAGGATTGGCGAGGATCGTCTGTTGCCTCTCTGATGCCTAACCATTCTTTCCTGCAGCAATGATTCAACCGCTTAGGAAATGAATTTTTGTAAAACTCTTTCAACTGATGGGCATTTTAGCATTTGAATGATTATCATGATAACTTTCCAGTTTAATGATCATACATTTTTCTCCATCAAAGAGGGATTTTTTTCCTACGTTTCAACTATTTAATAAGGGATAATTGATAACTTTCCTATTGACGATGATACCATATTTCTCCCATTGGGCGATTTTTCCTTATCGTTAACCACAATTAATCATGGATAATTCAGAATCCATTAGAAATATCCTACTCCCTAATTGTGGATTTAATTAGGGAAGTCAGTACTTTCCTTAATAATATCAGATGGTTGATGTCACCGCTTCAGACTTTGGTGAACTGAGTCCTCACCAGCCTTCTGCAATGTGGCATGTGTGGGCCCAGCCTTTACAGTTCCTTTATCGGCCCTGGCTTTATCCCCTCTCTCAAACTCTAGCTTTGAATGTTCATTCCACGACTTTGGTTTCTCAGACTCCATCACGCCTCCCAAATTCGGGTCAGTTTAGCTTCGCAAGTGGCTGAATTGTTTCTGATTAAATACTTCCACACGTTAGTCGCATTAGCTTCCCATTAGGCTTTGTTGTTGTCGGAGCTGCCTGATAATGATGGCCATTCATTTTTTAATCACTCCTGCCATCGCTTCCGCGGTTTTTAGAACACCATGATCGCTTTGTTCGGCCACCCTTCCTCCTGGCTTGGAAGTGTCTTCTGATTTGTAGTGCCAGAACTGCTTTAGGTGATTACGCCCTTGTCTTCCAGCCTAGTTGTATGCCTGTTGAACGAGCTTATTTCATCTTAGGTCTTCCGCCTTCTCATCGCTTTTGACGCCTTTCGAAGCTATTCGCCTCGGGCTATTGTGCTCTTTGGAGCTGCTAACTCTGAACCAAATGCTCTTCCCGGGCTAATGCGCCTTCGGGTTATTCGCTCGCTATTACGCCGAGCTGTTTAATCTCTAGAAACTAAGCTATTTCGCTCTCAGTCTTTCGCCTCCCCATAGTTATTCGCTCTTCAGTCGCTTATGTCTTTTTAAACCGAAGTTATTCGCTTCTGGGCTATCGCGCTTCACTATTCTCCGCCTCAGGCTATTGTGCCTTTTGAGTAGTTAAGCTCAAAACCCAGGTCGCTTGGCTCTCTAGCCCGGTGCCTTCGAATCCAAGCTACTTAGTTCTGGCTATTCTGCTCCGAGTCGCTTATGTTTTGAACTGAAGTATTCGGCTTCCTCGGGTCATGCGCCTCAGCGCTGCTCAAAACCAGCCGTTCGCTCCTGGGCTATCAGGCCTTTTAGCACTGATTTTAAAACCAGCCGTTTGGCTCTGGCTTGCTGCGCTTTCCGAATCGAGCTACTGGCCTCGTTGCTCGCTCCCGAGTCAAGCGCGCGATGCTTTTTAAATCGAGCTATTCGCCTTGTGTCAAGCCAGGCTCTTGAGCGCTAAGCTTCCAAAACCGAAAGCGTTAGCTCCTAGGCTATTGTGCCTTTTGATAGTTGAGTCAAAATGAAATGCTTTAGCCTGGTCGCCGCGCTGCCGAAGCATTGGCTCTCGCTATTCGCTCCCGAATTGTTTAGGCTCTTGAATCCGTTATTCGCTTCCGGGTTGTTGTGCTCTTTGAGCGAAGCAGTCAAACTGAGTCGCTGCCTCTGTTACTGCCTTTCGGCATCACCAAACTGAAGCCGCTGGCTCTGGTCGTTGCGCTTTCTCGAATGTTACCGTCGGGCCACCCGCTCCCAAGTCGCTATGCTCTTTTTGAACCGAAGGTTCGCCTCGGTCGTTATGCCTGGCGCGCGGCGTCAAACTGAGCTGTTTGGGGCCTCGCTACATGCTTTGCTCGGTGCGTTGGAGCCTAAAACCGAGCCGCCGTCTTAGGCCATACTTTCCGAATCGAGCGCTACGCTTCCTGGCCGCTTGCGTTTTTGGGCGTTAGTCGAAACCAGCCGCAGAAAGCCCCGCGGCCGCGTTTTCAACGAAGCACGAATTCTCGCTATTCTACCTCCCCTAACGCTTTATCTTTAACCAGTTATTCGCTTCCGCTATCAGGTTTCGGCGCCAGTCAAAACCAGTTGCTGGTTCTGGCCGTTTCGCGCCAAACCCTGCTGTCTGGTTATTCTCGCTTCTCGAGTCGCTATGGCGATCCAGCCGTCGCTCAGTCGTCAGCTTCGAACTGAGTTTCAGCTTCGGGTTATTTTGGCCTTCCGTCGTTGTGATTCTTCTTGAACTATCGCCGCCGGCCGCCAGGTTTCGGCGTTGCTCAAACTCGAGCCGCTGCTCTCTGGGTTTATTACGCTTTTGAGCGTGCATGAGCTCAAAACGAGCCACGGCCGTTGCTGTTTTCTCAACCCAGCGCCACGCTCCGGGCTATTCTACCTCTCGAAGTTGCTTCGCTTTTGAACCGGAAGTCGTTTCGCTTCCCGGGAGCCGGTGTTACGCCTTCGGGTCGCTTCAGGCCTCTAGGGACGTTAGATGGTCTAGTGAGTTGCTCCAACTCTCTCTAACAAACGTGCATGAGATGGAGCGCTCCATCTCGCCGGGTATCATGCAGTATGGTTTCCTGCAGAGTGCCTTCTGAGGTCGATTATCTACGCTGCCGTACGGGTCTTGCATCCTCGGGAGGATCGGGTAGCATGGCTCCCGCCAGGTTCAGCTGATACCATCACCACCGAGATCAACTTTATTTGTAAAGGAACCATCGCCTCACACTCCGCACTGGGTCTACCGATGATTTTTCAACCGGGAACCGGGCTGAACCTTCGCGGATTGCTGGCCTCGTCCATGACCCTGATATTCGCTTCTCGCAAAAAGAATAAGAACAGTAAGGATTTGATTGTATTCACTGGTCATTTCTCCACGCTTGAGTTTTTCCAAAAAAGAAGATCAACTGCTAGGGAATGAATTTTTAGCATCCTTTTCAATCGATGGGGTGGTTTGGTATTTATAATGGATTATCAAGGATAATTTTCCTAGTCGATGATGATACAAATATTTCTCCCATCGGGTGAGTGATTTTCTTTCCTTATCAGTAATCCCATTAATATAAGGGATAATTTGATAAATCCTTCCTTATCTGGGATGATGATACCATATTTCTCCCATTAGCGATTTTTCTTTCCTTATCATTAACCAATTAATAAGGATAATTGATGAACGATTATTGTAGTGAATATCCTACTTCCCTAATCGATGGAGATTTAATCAGAAGCTAAGTTCTCCTTGGCCAGGCTGCCTTGGCGCAAGCTTATGGCCACCCGGCCGACGGGAGAACTCGGGGTCCCGGCCTCGGGCCTTCGTCTGGGGCAGTGGTGCAGGGTCGAGCTCTTTATGTCTTTTACTGGATCTCGGCTTTTATCCCCTCTCAAACCTGGGCCTTTGAATGATCGCCCAACCCACGCGCACGTGTGGTTTTCGGGACCCTACTCGAATATTTAAACAAAAATTCTTTCCAGAATCAAATAAAGATAATATTTTTTAACGGTTTTTCTATAATATCATAGTGAGCAATTAATCATATTTAATAAATAAATAAGAAAGGACTAACAATATAATAAGCAAAGCATATATATATATATATATATATATGATATTTTAATAAATCTTAATAAAGAATAAACAAATATAAATAAAATTGATTCATCAAATCCACTCCTTGAAATAAATTACATTCTTTTAAAATAAATAAGTTGAAATTAATTAATTTAATTTTTTAATATGAATTTAATCTTTCATTTTTTTTAAATTATTCATCCAAATTATTTAAAATATAAGCCTCAAATATTGAGTATTTTTTAACTTATTCCGGTGTGGTACAATTGTCTTAAAGACATTACATAGAGAGGAGGTCTAATTGGTCCACTTGACAAGGTCACATCTAGTACAGCTTCGTCTAGATTACTGTGACTTGCCTATCTCCAACAAAAAAGTCAATAACCCAAAGTAGTCGAAAAGCACTTCTTACCTCTGAATTTACCCAACACAGACACATGTTGTTGTAGGCAAAACTATAACCCATCACCCTGATCCCACTATCAGCAAAGCCTGAATAGAAATGCAACACATGGCATGGTACACTAGGGAACAAAAAATCGATTTTTTCGAATCGATATTTCATTGGTCGAAAAATCTGGCTGGTCAAGACGAAGCAAATCAGAATTTAAAATTCGACTCAGAAAAAATCGCTGTGGCCCAGTGAACTAATAGACGCTTTTCTGCTGGAAAATCGTCGTATTGCACCGCTACCGTGAGGCACGTTTCTAGAGGAAAATCGGCGATTTATCACCGATAAATTCAATTTATCGCCGATTTTTTCGAAAAATCCGAAGAACCAGCCTTCGATTGTTTATGTTCGATCCAACTACCGTATTTCGTCCTGCGTGTTTTAAAAGAATCCAATGGCTGATATTTTATCCAACGTTGATTTAAATCTAAAAGCTTGATTCAACAGCTAGAATGATTTATAACGGATATATATGATGATCCAACTCGCCAGATTTGAACCAAAAAATCAAATCCAACGGTTAGAAATAAATCACAACGGCTTGACAATCCAACGTTGGCTTGACTCCAAAAATTCTATAAATACCCCTAAAATCATACAATTTCATTACAACTCATCCATCCACATCTAACCCCATTTCACTCTCAAATAATTTTTTCTTTGTTCTTTATCCTAATTTTTTGAAGATCTTTGTAGAATAAGGTATGTTTCTTTGTTCATTAATTTGTTTTTATATTATTTTTATTTAGTTTTATTTTGGTGTTGAAGTAGTTTATAATAAAATAGATGTATACTATAGTTTTATTTTTAGTTTAATTTGATAGTAATAAATTAGATTAGATATAACGTTAAAACTTTGACATTACACATCCTACTATTAAATAATTATAATTATGTAATGTTAGAAATTAGATCATTTACTTCATATTATTCAAATAATTATATTTTAGTTCATCAACATATTACTAACTAATATAATTTTTAGTTAATTAATTATATTACTAACGAATATAATTTTAGTTAATTAATTATATTTTTTATATTTATTATATATGAATGTTTTATTTTTAATGTATCTTAGTTTGTTTTGGTGTTGAAGTAGTTTATAATAAATATTTTATACTAGTTTTATTATAGTTTAATTTGATAATATAATTTTAGTTAATTAATTATATGAATATTTAGTTAATAGTTATTTTTATTTGGGAAACATATTGTTAATTAATTTATTAGTTATTAATTAACTATATTATATTAGAAGTTTGAAATATATTACTTGGCTGCATATTATTTTATTTTTTGATGTATCTTGACTTATTTGGTGTTGAAGTAGTTTATAATAAATATTTTTATACTGTAGTTTTGGTTAGAGTTTGAGCTTGATAATATAATTTTTAGTTAATCAATTATATTAGTTACAGTTAATAGTTATTTTATTAAACATATTAATTAATTAATTTTTTAGTTATTAATTACTATATATTATATTAGAAGTTTTGAAAACATATTACTTACATGCAGTATTTATTTTTTAAATGCATCTAGTTTTAAGAAGATTATTTATATGATTCTGACATTAAACAACTATAATCTTATTTTTAGTAATTTGTGCATATTTATTTTTACATTAAATTTTAGTTATATAATATGTTTGAAACTTAGATCTTAGACATATTTAATGTTAGACTGAATCTTCTTGAATTTAGATCTCTTTAAAATAAATCTGTATTGATATCTTAATGATATTATTTTAGTTCATATTACCAACTAATATAATTTGTAAAGCTTAATTGAATTATATTAGACATTGATTCAAATTTCATTTTCAATAAAATCACATGTGTGTTTATAGGATGGCTAGTGGAAGTGGGAGGCCAGATCCCGCACGGAGGTAGTCGCACACCTGACTCGACACATAAAATGGAACACCGGTAATTATTGTGGTTTGGGCGGCAGGTGCTGCAATTACTCGCTTAAAGTTTCATCCGTCACATGCCTGATCCCCATTCAAATACTAAGTGTCCAAATGTGTCATCAAGTAAAGGAAGAAACAGCAATCTTTAGAACATAAGAGTAAAGCAAAAGCTTAAAAAGGCAGCTGGATAAGTGGAAGAAATTCGAAAGGAATTAATGGTGTTGTCAATGGGGAGGGAAAACATCACACTCTCTTTGATGATGATGATGAGGGAGAGGAGGAGGGTGATGAGGGATATGTGATATGGTAAACCACAATATGTGGTTCTCAAGAGCAGAGATGAATATCGGTAGCGTTACATGCATCAAAAGCTAGTGAATGGAACCGAGAACATGTTGCAGGATTTATGAGAGGCAAAAGAAAAAATAGGTAAATTTTTTTTATACTAATTATTTTTTCACATAATCATGTATAAAATAATGTAAATTGAATTTATTATTTTGCATAATTGCAATAGGCGAGTCTTCACAACCAGTAGGATCTCCACCCAGATCGATACAAATATCACAAAGTGTTCTGATAGAATGAATCATCACCGCCACTGTACGATCATTATACAAGTCTTCGGCTGCAAAACAAAAAAGCCTAAAAAATATGTTCAAAGGTGGTTCAATCAAGGAAACAATGGGACGATTAATTAGCAAGTTTTTCATATATGAAAGTGTTCCACCTTAAAAAGCGGACTCGCACCATTTTAAGAACATGATTTTTGATGCACAACAAGCAGGTTTGTCTAATTGTCTAATATGTTTTAATAGTGACGTTATTATCTTAAATTATTATTACAAATTTCTAACCACTAACCAACTTTCCTTTAATTATTATATGAAGGGATGTGGCATCGAACCACCATTCCATAAGAATGCAAAGTGAATGTACTAAATGGAGTATAAAGACATGGAAGATTATCTCAACATACAAAGGGAGAAATGGGAGACATATGGATGTACAATTATGCAAGTGGTGGATATCCACAAGCCAACTAAATCAAGAATTATTAATTTCATGGTTTATCTCAAAAGGGAAGCACAATTTTTCCTCAAATCGTTGATGCGTCGATAAAATTAAAGACAACAAATATATATATGGTTTGTTGAAGGACGTTATCATAAAAGTTGGAGAAGCAGAAGGCAGTGGAATTAAAGAGAGAATGGATCATTGCAAAGCTGGAAAGTTGTTGATGAAGGTAAGACAATCAGATTGACTCCATGTGCAAAGACACCGCATCGATTTAATGTTTGAAGACATTGGCAAAAATGCGACAGGTCTGTGGTGGAGATATCGTGGCGCCCCGAGCAACAAGATTTAGTAACAAACTATATTGTTCTTGACAACTTTTGAAAAAGAGGGTTTCACTTCTAAAGAAAATATTTATTAGTAATTGAATGAATCTCACAAGTTGTTGGACTGGGGTCGATATAGAAAGGAAAGACTCATGTTTGATCATGTATAGATCGGGAGAAGGTGGAGAAGCTAGTGTCCATCTATGAGGACATTATACACAAGGTTTCACATTGTTGATTCGTAAGTCGTCCTAACCATGTCATTTGTCTACGAAGTTGATCTCGGTTGATGAAGGCAAATTTAGATTGACTCAAAGGCAGAGCTGGCAAAACATATCACTCTGGGATCGTTGGGATAGAACCCTTTTAAGCATCCTCTTCATGCAAGAGTAACTAATTACCATCCTCTTCGCCAATATTCACATTTAATAATATTATGTTTATATTTATTATCGCATACCGACTTTCAATAACTATTGCAAAGATACTATCTAAATCCAAAATTTCAATATAGAACTGAGTCAACAGAACCCCGAAGCCACTAAGTCGGTTTCATGAAGTTTTTTCAAATTACATCCTAATGTCAAGGCTCCTTTGTGTAATTTTGGAAATGAGGTAAATTATTGAGTTCTAATTCTAATTAATTGATTCAATTTATTCAATTGATTTTTTATATTAGATTGTTTTATTATCAGAATTCACGTTTATACTATTCGTGATGCAAAAGTGGATTTGGTGATCGGGCAAGAATAGCTCAAGATCAAAAATGGTTCCCTTATGAATGCGATTTAATATAAAATTTTATGAACTTATTTTAGCTGCTATTATATATTAATATAGTTATTTATTGCAGTCGAATGGTGGCTTTTTGTATAAAATCACGCCCAATGATTAAGACTTTGCCTTGAAGGTTCTTTTGCAAACTGATTTCACTCAATATAGAAAAGAAATTGAAACACATTTTGCTCTAATTCATACCAAACAATAAATTCTACTTGTTTATCCTAAGTCAACAATTGGCTTTGCAGATTGCTAAACATGGAAAACTAAATATCCGTGATATGGAGGTCGTGAGACCGATAAAGTCGCTTCAAAACAATTTTCTCGATTTCATTTTGACATTTAAGTCGAAGTTTGGTGAGGAAGACTAGAATAACTATTTCACGGCAGATCCTCTCCATTTAGATGATGAAATGGAAATCCTGATCCACATTGCTGCACATGTTCGAGAAGCAGTGTTGATGTTGAGCGTTTTATCTCGTAATAGTTCATGAAAAGTTTTAGTCAAGACACTAGGGACTCCATTTCAACCTTTGTCATATTCAATCTCTTTTGATTCAAGTGTCGAATATAGTAGTAGACCGTTTTGTCGGTAATTTACCATAAGAGAAGATTGGTTTTCCAAGAGTGAGGTGGACTGAACATGGTAGTGATACCGGAACGATATGTGGATACTACAGATCCACAACAAAGTCAATATCCATTGAGCCTATTTACCGGTGAAGATGATTTCGCACATACTATATAAGATGAAGACCATGGGTCTTTAGAGAGTCTATCTCAAGTATCGAGCCATCGGGAATCCATACATGGGGAGGAAGACAAACGGGCGATGACAACATACAATGAGGATTGCTGGCAAGTTTTGGAGTCCACAGGCAGAACTCATTCTGGGTGATCGAACAACGAGGGCAACATATTTCATCCTTATACAAATGAGTTAGTGGTCAAATTCTTCACATCCTTCGTGTCTATATCAGAAGAATATGGAATGGTTAACTATCCTCATGATCCACATATGCCATTCCAAATTCCATATCAAATGCAAGAAGGATTTCAAATCGTATACTAAATGGTGAATTCCTAATTTCCCATCCACCTGAGAGGTCAGAAGAGTCACCGATTTTATGCATGGCAATAATCAAGTTATAATCAATATTATCGCAACACCAGCGTCTTGGTATGAATATCGTTTCATCAAGACGTGAATCCCTACGGCCAAATAATGTAATGGAGCCACATCGTCATTTTGGTTTTAAATGACTATTATGATGTACTCGAGATAAATTATAATGAATATCTTCAACAAGTGTATATTCGCTATTTATGCATTTTTATAATTCAACAAAAGTATTTTCTAAGTGGAATTCTGAAAGTATTTATATCTGAGACAATTACATTTCAATGTAAAACATCCACTGATATCGCTGCCATTTTGCTCCTTGTGTCCACTACCATTATGTAACCACGAGGGACTTGAACTCTTGTGTCCTGAGGGAGCTGAAGAGTAATAGCGATATTACAAACCTTTCATCGACATTATACGTGGGAACCGAACCCATGACCATGTGGTTAAAAGCCATTGGGAATGAACCTCATCGATCACGTGATTAAAAGCCACATGCTCTACCGCTTGCTAAGACAACGCCATAATGAAAAACAAAAGCAGATACTGGTGACAAAAAAGAATTCTCTTTATTTCTCTCAAGATAAAGAATTAAAGCTCCTCTTCTTATGTTGCGATGAAGAATAGAGTTTATGGTTTAGATGATTATGCTACATGTCGCTTTACCATTCAAGCTTTGCTTATAACGGTAGTAGGATTAGGGTGGTGGGTTATAGTTTGTTGATGCAACGGCATGTGTCCCCACTTTCAATAAATGGAGATAGAGGTCTTCTCCTACTACTTTGACTTCTTTAGCTTTATGTTGGAGACTTCAACGAGCCCTGACAAACGCGTCTGAGGCAAGTTATGTAACACCCTAAATTATACCCTGACAGTTTTATAACATGTTTTGAGTATAATAAAAGTAAATGTATATTTTTCCATAACAAAATAATGTTAAAAATCAAATAAGCAAAATCCGGAATTAATCTAAGGGTCAAGGGTAAATTAGTAATTTACCACCCTAATTCAAATGTCATATGATAAGAAGATTATAGTGTTAAATTGGAAATAAGATAAGTTAACATTTGCAAATAGAAGAGAATAAAAGGACATAAATGCAAAATAGGAAATTGACCCAAAAATAGGGTTAGCCAAACATGGCCTTAACATTAAAAAGGTGGATAAGACCAAAAATCTCATTTTGGCTTATTTTGGGTTAGGCTTATGGTTTGAAGAGAGAAAGAGAGAAGAGAAGAAGAGAAGAAGAAGAAGGAAAAGAAGAAGAAGTTCAGGTATGGAAAATCATGCATGGAAACTATATTATAGATTTATATGGAACTTTGTATGGAATCTACATATGTTTGGATTAATGAGGACCCTAAGAAGTGAATGAAAGGGTTCGTACAAGTATAAAAGTTATATGAAAATATTATGTACCTCGCCATCTCAGCGAAGCTGGGCAAACATTATGTCTTGCCCTCTTTTGCTAATGGGATTAAGAATAATAAAACGAGTTCTGAAATACATATAATTGAATGCCTGTTTAAGACCAAATAGTGAATAAATAGGCATCATTGATCGCGCTTCCCAAGACTTAATAGTGCGCCACGACACTCGCTACGCAAGCACGCTCGACGCTGGCTGGGCACCTTGCCAGCGCTACCGAAACTCGCTACATGGGCAAGACGCTCTAACTGCGCTTCGACACCCTCCTAGTGCTACGACACTCGCTATGTGGCGCTAATGCTCGCTCGCATTGTAATCGCACCTTCGTGTACTCTATTGTACTGTGTCCTTCTCATTCAGTATTAGAGGTCTATGCATGCAAATACTTATATGTTATATACCCGAATAATAAGATACATTAAATTAAATGATAAGCATTTGAATGATGAATAAGAAATCACCGTTATGTTTTGTATTGTACCCTCAGGTACTCCTCGTATATGATATATGTTCTGAACTCCTACGGAGATACGAAAAGTTTCACATAAGAATCATGTACATGAAAACTCAAGTATAGAATTCCAGATACATAAACTATGACATATGCTTTATGATATGTGTATTCTGTAAATGTGGACCACTTCAAGTGGTCATATATGTTTCCCACTAAGCTATAAGCTTAACACGAGTATTTCATTCATGTAGGTACCGAAGAGGACATATGTGGCGTGCCGCATCAACCAAGGCCAACACAATAATAGAAATCCACCTGATGTAGGTTTTTGTTTCTGTTTTGTAATGTATATGTAAAAGTTTTTGTAATAGTGGATTTGTTTATGTATAAGTAAATGAGACTCATGAATATGTATAAGTCACTTAAACACCACCACGGTGGTGGTATTAGAATTTTTATTTCCTTATGGATTTATATAAGAAATGGGCCCACTAAAGTGCAAAAAGCAGGTTAAAGATTCTCAATCCCATGTCGCACCCCCTATCTTCGCCCAAGCTGGGGTAGGGGTGGTGTGACAAGCTATGCCCGATGTGCTACAAATGGTGGACCAATCGAGCCTCTCTATTATCATGCCCAAGATCGAGGTGCCATGGAGGATTCGAGAAGTTCCAACGTTCGGGACCTAGGCCTAGGCCTTCTTGACATTAGGCCTTTGCTCTTTATATTTGGGCATCAAAACATCTCATTTCACTAGCCTCCTAGTATTATCAAGGGATTGCCTACTCCCGAAAGTGCGGATACTACGAGCCTCAAAACCAACAGTTTGGAGAAATATCGCGAGGCACGCCTCTTCGCTCTACTCCCGACATGGTAAACGGTTGGCCTCAGAACGCGCGTTGGGTACGGCTCTTTGCATTTAATGCTCATTTTGATGCCTCTCATAATAATGGGCTTTTGGGGTGGGTTCCACCATGACATTCCCCCTTTCTAGTTATTAACACACAACATTCGCCTCCTCAGAACTCCATAATTCTTATTCTTCCCTAGTTATTCTCCCTCTATCGTACCAGAACTTTTTAACCAATTAATTACGATTCTTGCCTTTAGACTCGCCATTTTCTCTAGGAGTTTCTATTTGGTTTTTCCGATCCACCTACTCGTCTCCAAATTTAAGTGATATTGTCTCAATTTCGCTGCTGAGACTTTCGGCATGATCATCTTTCTTAGCTACCTTTCTTGGTTTTGTTTCATTTCCAATCGTAATCCTTTCTTCTCCTTCTTGAGCCATTTTGCCCCTAACGAGAGGCCTCAGGAGACCTCTTTCCGATTGAACCGATTGCAGTGGTCGACCATGTGTCTAGTGGTTTTACTTAAAACTTAAGGCATGTTCTTTACCCCTACTAAAATTTGTAAGAACTAAATCATTGAGCTAGAACCACTTATGTTAATTAAGCTTGCCCCACTCATATTGAATCCTAGCTCCGCCATCACCCCCTTCTTGTCTCTTTGCCACTTAAGTAAGGCCTCAAACGCTTTGTGTTGAAATAAAAATAATGATTTTGTATAATTAAATATCAAAAATTATTTTTTGCCCAAATTTTAAAATTATATTATGATTTGACCATGATTTTGGCCACATTTATTTTTATTTTTTTAAAAGCTGACCACATTTAATTTTTTTTAAAAAAAATTGTTTTCAACTATCTAAATTTCATATAAACATTCAATGAATGAAAGAAGTAGTAAATGTGTCTTGCTAATGGAGACTACATTAATTGTTTGGAGATACCATCTGTCACATGCCCAACTTTTGGCTCGTGTGCGGTGCCTAGGAACCTGCTAGGCTAGCCTTATCTGTAAGACCTGAGAAATTCCAATTTCTTGAAAAATGGCAAAATCGTAATTTTGATTATAAAATTGTAATTTCGGTTAAAAATCCGTAATTTATTCTCTAGATCTCGGATGATGAACGGATTTCTCACTGCTAACTATCTCACGAATCTAGCTAGCACTAAAATTTTGTTGAATTCGTATATAGCCAATTTACACATTTTTTCGAGGCATCAAAGCCGGTAAAAACAGAAACGATTTTCGATGCGACAAAAATCACATATAACATGTACTCATATGCCATAAGTGGCATGAGTAGAGAAATGAGGAAAATGGACGCCGAGGTAGAGCCGAATGTCAAAACTGGGAAAAGAGGGACAAAATTGGTATTATAGGAATTGATTTAAATCACTAAATGACAAAAATCACTACAGTGTCGTCTCCCCCAATGTTTAAATGAAGCAAAAACGCGGAAAAACCAAACAAGTGAGATGCGTGTCTTTTTTTGAGTTTTCTTTTAAAGAGAGAGAGACTTCTCTCTAGAATACCGGCAAATCCAACCGTCGACAAACGGACGCTAAGGTCGCTCTACGCAGAGTGGCTTCACGCTGGTATCAGATTTGTGAGCTTAGACAAACTCCTTGAGGGGTAGGGTTTCTCCCTACCTGGGTTTTATTCTTCGCCAAGTACTATGTTAATGTTTCGGTTGTTTGAGGCCTTGAACGGCCGTTTGATCGGTCCCAAACCTTGAGACCGAATTGATATAATTTTTGGAACACCAAATGGAGCAGCCGTGAACTGATACAGACTGTTTAGGTTAAAATGGATGATGAATTGTTCAATAAATCATGTATTGGTTTGTTTGAGGCCGTGAGGGACCGTTTGATCGGTCCCAAAACTCGTGGGATCAATTGTCGGGAATTTTTGAGAATTCTTTTACGGCCGTGATGCCTAGAAATTTGTGGGCTGCTTGTGATGACATTATGCATTAAAATGCATGCTTGATATGAAAAAGACCGGGAATGGCCTTGAATTTCGGGTTCACAAAGTGAACCGATGAATTGTGATTTTTCGGGAATAGTAACCGAGGGATTCACTATTCCCGAAACAGTGTTCTCAAAAAAAAATAATTTTTGTGAATTAATATTTGGTCGAGTAATTCAAGTAGAATTGCTCAGATTTGATCATTAAGCCCGCGAGCTAATTTCATGTATGAATTAATTAATTTATATGACATGATTGTGTGTGAATTAAATTTTTGTAAATATATGTATGTTTATATATTTACCTGTGAATTAGACTTATTGAATCAAGTATACATGCATTCTATATGCACTGGAACATCCTAAGACTATAGGAGTTAGTGCATGAGACGAGTCTAAAGAAAATGGTTTTGAGGGTTGTCTAAAACTAGAAATGATCGGAGGGTAGTCCATACTTAAAATATCAATCATCGGAGACGGCCCAATTGATATACATCGGAGGGTAGTCCACTAAATGTAACATCGGAGATGGTCCACAATTTATAACATCGGAGGGTAGTCCACCAATAGAACATAATATTCTCATACGAGGCTTAGGTGAGTGTGAGTTGTCAGTGAGGACTCGGGATCTGAGTTGGTTATGTAGACATTCAAGTAGAATCATGCATTTGGTTGAATGTGTGTTTAATTTGGAATATTGCACTGCACTTAGGTGGTGAGTAGCCCACTTATGGCGATTCCACTACTGAGCATTAGCTCACCCTGTCGAGGGATATAATTTTACAAGTACAGGAGCGGCGGCGAGGGGACTCGCTCGTCCCAGGCCGAGTTTCAGAAGAAAGCCGGATGTGGCTTTGATGATTTTTTCCACATGTATTAGAATTCTCTAATTTTGATATATGTTGTATAAGAGTAATTTACTAACTCTTAGAACTATTGGATATAGTTGATCTATAATTGGTATATTGTGACGAGTATTGTTTGCGGCCCATGGCCGTTTAATTATGTCGGGATTATATCGGGACTGCTTGGGGGACAGTATATTTAGTATCAGATTTGGGCAGAGCCTCCGTATAGCTGAGACTCCCTACCGATTTTCTAGCGGTGTCGGGTAACCCGACATCCACTTGTATTCCGCGGCTGACGGTAGTCAACGGACTCCCTGCTCAGGCTACAAATAGTATCGTGAGCTTAGGTATACGAATACCTAGGAGCTCAAGTTGGGTATCCATCACCACTCGTTGGTTTGATGTAGAGTATAGGTATATATGAAACCTAGGAGAATGAGGAATTTGGGCTTAGGCCATAGTCGTAGTAAGAACATCACCACTAGGTGTCTGATGTTGAGTTTAGGTATGAGATTACCTAGGAAAATCACTGACAAAAACCAGGACACCGCATTTATGTGTTTGGTGTGTTTTAAAGATTTGATGAAATGTTGTGTGAATGTTTGATGAATGGTGTGTATACCATGTTATGAGTTGTGAAATGGTTGTGTGCTTGGTGATTAGCACATAGGAAAACTTTTGGGAGTTTTACAGAGAGTAAAACTGGAAGAATAAAATAAAAGAAATAAATTTTTGGAAATTTATTTGGTTTATAGGATAAAGAAATGAAATTTTAATAAATTTTAAGAACACTAGGTTTAGTGTTGGATCATGAGGTTTTGATGAATTTTTGGACAACATGGTCCAGAATTAAAAAGAAAAAAAAATTAGGTGAAGAAAATAATTTTTTTAAGGTTGTACAGTGTAAAACTGAAGAAAATTGAATAAAATAAATTTTTATAAATTTATTTGAGTATTCTGGAAGATGAGAAAAAGTATATATATATTTTTACTTGTATTTGCTGGTCATGAACACATGAAAAAAAAAAATGAATGAAGTGCAGAAAACTGAGTTGGGCTACTGCCCAATTGTATTGTGAGATCATAGTTTGTATCAGACTTAGGCTCTTATTGGCTGAAGTGTATTGCAATATTGAGTCGGGGCTCGGGCTTGTATTGCAATGTGGTGGTGGTTTTCGGAAGGCCGAATTGTATAGTGACCGTAGGGTCGGTAGTCGTGGTTAAGATACAATGTTTTCAGATCGTGACAAAAGGGAAGGAGGCCGTTGAGACTGTGTTGCAATACAAATATCAGATTGTAGGTCGAGGACTGGGCTTGTATTGTAGGGGCGAAACAGGTATTGCAATACAAGTATTGTATCGTTGTGCTAGGAAGGGCAGAGGCACGTCGTCGACACACCCGGGATCAGATCGGGACAGTGTGTCAAGCTGGTTAGTGGTGGTATCACAATACACCTAGGTGTATTGTGATATGAGGCCGCAAGTGAGGCCTGGTCAGCTCACGAGTAAGGTATTCACTACTACCAGACTCGTCGCGCACACGCCCACGATATCATTCGCCCAGCCACGACATGACAAGCCAGTCGCGACAAGGCCAAATGCTGGGGTTCGCGACACTACGCATCGGCTGGCTACGATGACGTGCCGCAGGCACTGAGGTGAGCCTATGGCCAGTGTGCCTACCGGGTCTGGCTAAGGTTTTGTGCACTTGACCCGCCGACCTAGTTTCGACCAAGATCAGTTTCCCGAGTCAATTTTGGGAAAGGTTCATGGAATAACTGCCTCATCACAAAATTTTCAAAATAAAATAAAATAAAATAAATAATAATTTTTAATAAAATAGACAAAATTTTGGAAAATGAAACTTTAAAAATAAAATTTTGTTAAAAAAAAAATTGATTTAACATGTGAATTAATTGTCACGCATTGCATTTAAATGCGGGGACAGAGAATATGAGCTATATATTCAGAGTATGAATAGTTTCTCGGGGTTTTTTTTTATGCCTTAGAGATTCTGTATTGAGATTTAACTACCATTTGAATTGTGTCGATGGCTAGTAGAGAACGAGGGACATGTGAGGTCGCCCACGGGTACTAGTCGTGCACCACCGACATCTACTAGCCGCATTTGATCAAGATGCCTTGCTGAGGCCGAGGTATTGCAAATGTCGCTATCGCACAGGCTAGCATAGCAGGTAGTCAGAGGTCCTAGTAACCTCTAGAGGTTTAGAGCGCATCATCCTCCGACATTCACAGGAGTGAGATCTCGATATAAGTGCACTATCAAGTTTATAGATGGAGAAGGTGTTAGAGGCCATGGAGATTACCTATGACGCAACCAGATCAGTGTTACTGCGTTCCAAACAAGAGGGTGAGTCCTATGTGGTAGGATCGATAAGACCCCCTGTGGATTAGAGGCAATGACGTGGGTAGAGTTTCAGGAGCTGTTCATGGGTAAGTATTTTCCAGACATTATACGCCGATATCCCGCTATGTACTCCACTATGGCATGCGAAGGTCAGGAGCTCCTGTGAGTCAAGCAGGGACAACAGACAAAGTGATAGAGCTAATAGAGGTTGAGGCCTTGAGGAGCTCCTTGTATGCCCTCCCCCGGATTGTTTTGCATCAGGATGATATGTCGAGGCCGTGTCGGAGATCTCGAGGACTCTACTCACAGCTGACCTGAGATCATGGACATGTCGAGCTGGATGTCATTCCTAGGGATGGATTACCGATACCATGTGTTCAAGTATCGACAGAGCGCAGGAGGGTTACCGGGCCACACACATGACGGTAATTTCGCGTGGTATTTCAGGGGACAAGATGACATTTTGCCCTGCATAAAGATAATGAGTCCAGATGTCAGGATGGGGCTTAGCTGGTTAGCTAAATTTTACCTCAGAGGACGAGGAGACTGTGACTTAGATCTACCTCGAAAGTAGTGTGCGAATATGTGGATGTTTTTTTCCGTATGAGCTTACCCGGATTGCCTCCACAGAGGGTAGTAGACTTCGACATCGTAGTTACAATCTGCACTTCACCCATCTCTACGACTCCGCAGATGGCATCACTGAGTCAGCAGGAACTCGAGTCCGGGCTACAAGAGCTATTGGACAAGGTGATCATCAGACCGAGCACTTCACCATGGGGCGCCTCCGCTCTATTTTACAAAACAAGGGTAAGACCCTTCGACCGCATCGACTACGTGACGGTCGTAATTGCGGTTACGATCAAGAATCGTAATTTCCATTACCGAGGATTGATGATTTATTTGATCACTGCAGAGAGCGAGTCTACCCCAAGATAAACCTTCGCACTAGTTACCATCACCGGTAATTAGGAGACAGATATCCTAAAACATTTAGGACGCTGCTATGGCACTTTAATTTACTGATGCCCTTTGATCGACGACGCCAAGAGCATTCACGGATCTCATGCATAGGATATTCCAACCCCATCTAGATCGCTTGTCGTGAGTTCCTCGTGGATGACAGATTTCTGATCTACTCCCCAATCGTGAGTGGGGGCATGGAGTATCACTTGGAGGATTGTTTTACAGCTTGGTGAGAGACCACGCCCGTACGCCAAGTTCAATGCAGAATGCCGCTTACCGAGGTGAGATTGGGACACGTGGTGTCGCATCGAGTGCTAGTCGACCCAGAGAAGGCTGGCGCGCGATGAGTCAGAGAGACCGAAAGTCAATCTTCAAGATATGTAGTTTCTTGGGATTGGTTGGGTATTACAGGAGATTCGAGAATGGGCTGAAGTTGTCCATTCGAGGCAGGATCGTAGGATTTCGCTTATGAGACATGGACTCCATGGTTGGGACGACCTTGACCATAGAGAGAAAGATCGAGGATGCTCGGAGCACTCAGGATGTGGGTGTTGGTAGCAAGAGGGAGGATCAGCCTTCTTCTAGTTTGGGGAAGAGGCAGAAGACTTCTACTTCACACGAGTTTTAAGACCAGGGCCAAGATTTGGCATGTGAGACGGGATTGCTCCCTAGAGGTGGATCCTGTGATTTTGGGACAGCGAAATTCTAATTAGTCAGAGAACATGAGAGTATACTACCATTCCTCCACACCCTAGCACGGTCGAGGAACCGGGCCAGCTTGGGTGTTATACAAGCACTCCCAAGAAGATAGACAGCCGTGAGGCTGAGCGTGGGTCAAGTCGTGACATATCGTAGTTGGCAAGAACGGAAGGCAAGGCGGACCTTAGGGTGGTAGACATAGTTGGTTGTTGACGCCAGCCATTACGGATGAGTATACAGCCATCGGGGTTGTCGGGCACCAGACCTTAGCCGTCATTATAACTAACACGACTCGATTTAGTTAGGAGGTTAAGGCCTTTAGAGGCTGTGTATGGATGTTCTTCCTCAGGTGTAGAGAGTCGACTCGACAGGTCGGGATTATGATGCAGAGATCTCTCGAGATTCTCGTCATGGTGGACCCGGATCGCGTCACAAAGATGGCATTATCAAGGCGATGCGGCACTGACATCGCCATCAGCCCAGCGTGGTGCACGATATGGTCATTCACCACTTTTGGTGAGTGTGGGTTGAGTTTGTCTTTGGAACTACGTCCAATGAAGACTCTTAGTTCGAATCAGGAAGTAAAGAGTAATTAAAGTGTATTGGGCAAAGCAAAAAGGGGGTCGTTAATCCCCTAAGTGACCTGAGTTAGGTGTAAGAGACCGAAGGTATCTCACTTCGTGTGGGTGCAAGTGAGACCCGTGGAGATATCCGAAATTTCTCAGATGAATGTAAGAGGCTCGCAGTGGTGTCGGAAGAGTTATCTTCGTCTCGATGAAAACACAATTCATCAGTTATCATGTGTGACTTCAGAGTCGAGTGATGTGAGCCGAGTGACTCGAGATCTGATACCCCTTCGAAATCAGATCGGGTGCTGTCGAGACGACGAGGGCTTAGTATATGGATGTCACAATTCGATACATGGACTAGGCTGACGATCCATTGATTGTCGTTGATCGTATCTTGGAAAGGTCGCTTACACACAAAGCAAGGGTCAGGGTAGGTTACACGTCATATGATTATATACGTGTTGGGAGGACACGCCGCGAAAGCATACGTCCCGGGTCATAAGGGTAGAGGAGCATTTTCCCTAGTGGAACGCCTCACAACAACAATTATCGCGAGCATACATGGCACCGTATGAGGCATTGTATGGGAGGCCATGTAGATCACCGTTATGTTGGACCGAGGTGGGAGAGAGCTCCATCACTGGTCCTGATCTGATTAGAGACACCTCCGAGAAGGTGAGCTTGATACGACATCGTCTTCTCACGGCTCAAAGCCAGCAGAAGAGCTATGTTGATGTACGATGTCGACCCTTAGAGTTCGAGGTCAAGATCATGTTTTCTGAAGGTGATGCCGTTCTAAAGAGGTGTGGTCGTCTCTAAACGCCGAAGTTATCTCGAGATTTATTGTGCTTTCAAATACTCGAGAGGATAAAGTAACTGCTATGCACTCCATTAGCTTTACCGCCAACATGACAGTGTCCACGATGTTTCATAATGCCTCCATGTCTCTAAGTATACTCCGCATCCAAACCCATGCAGTGGATCGGGGGATGATAGAGACTACACCGATGAGACCTTTCAGGAGGACTAATATATTTTGATAGCCGTGATCGTGTTTTGCGATGAAGACCGTGAGGCTAGTGAGGGTGCTATGGCGATACCTTGGAGTGGAGGAGTCAACGTGAGAGCGCGAGGACACGATGCGGACCACCCATCCCTTCTTATTTAGGGACGGCGTATCGTATTTAAATGCCATCATTTAAACACTCGTTTATACGATGGTGTATTTCGCACGCTTTCATATGCATGAGTGATTATGATTGTCCAAAATTGTGGGATCTAAATTCCTTTAAGGAGGGAGAATGTAAGACCTAAAATTCCACTTCTCGAAAATGGCAAAATCGTAATTTTGATTACAAAATTGTAATTGCGGCTGCAACCGTAATTTATTCTTCAGGATCTCGATGATGAAACGGATTTCACCGTTGAATCGTTCTCGCGAATCTATTTAGCACGTGTACTTCTCGCCAAATTCGAGACCCCACCTCTACACGCTCTTCTATGGGCTAACGCGCCCTGCGCAAACAACCTCAAACGCTACTAAATCACATACATAACATGTACTACATGCTGTATGGCATGAGCAGAGAAACTGAGAAATGTGATCATCTGAGGCAGAGCCAATGTCAAAACTTGAATATGGGACAAAATGTATTATAGAAATTGATTTGTCACTAAATGACAGTGTACCGCACAAAGGTTTTTCCCCACGTGCTACAATGCAGCAAAACGAAACCAAACAGTGAGATGTTTTTTGAGTTTTCTTTGCAGAGGAGAGATTTCTGTGGCAGAATCCGATACTCTGCATTTTCTGACAAGAAAGAAAAAGGTCGTTCTACGCTGAGCGGCCTACTGCTGAGTACTCCATTTCTGAGCTCAGACAAACTCCCTGAGGTAGCTCTCCTACTCTGGCTCTCATTCCTTCGCTTCGCTACCATGTTAATGCTCTCTACGTCTGAGGCCCCCAATGTCGCTGATCGTCCTTAAACCCTTTGTAATCAATTCGATACAATTCTTGAACACCAAATGTATTTGCATCGTGAACTCATACTTCAACTATTTTGTCAAATGCATTTATTAAATTGCTCACAAATTATGTATTGTTTGTTTCAGGCTTAGGTTAGGACTCGCTCCCAAACTCGACCGGAATTGCTGGTACTTTTGAGACTCATCGGTCGTGACATCCGTAAATTCAGGCTGCTCATTTATATCATGCACAAAATGCATGCTCATGCTGTTGCCACCTGAATGGTCATGAGACTCTCATGCTCACGCGCAGAACTCATTCACTATATTCTATCAGCGTTCGTCTCACGACTCTCATAAATCTGCTTCTGCATCACCTTCTGCATTCATTGTTCATTCATCCGCTGCACTGTTTCATGTTTCATCATCATTTGAGTTTGGTTTTATTTATAGCTACTTAGCTTTGCATGATTACATTCTGTGTGAACTCACTTTCAAACACACTACGTCTCATACTACTCATCCTGCTCATCTGCACTCCATTCAACTCACACACTCATCCACGCGTCCAAACATCCCTGTCCTTCATTCCTCTCACCCACTGTCCTGCGTCCTCTGCTCCTGTCCCTACTTCATCCAGTTCCTCGAATCCTGTCTGTCCTTCTCAGTCCATTCACCCCATACCAATCCATCTTTACATCCAATCCAACTCCATTACACTATACAGTCCACTACACACATCACCCGCCTTACACTCTACTCACCCATACACACTTATACAGTCTACTCAAATGCAACATCTATATTTTGTCTATACTTATACATTTAGGTAGTCTACTGTTAACACACATTCCTCACTACCCAGGTCAGCAGTGTGAGTGAGCCCACTGGAGACCCGGATCTCAGCTCGGTCCAGGCCTCACATCCGCTGCAACCTACTCTCCAACCGTCGCTCACTCCACCGCACCACTCATGCTGCTGCTGCATCCACCTGGCTACTCATCCACCCATCTGCTACCGCATTGTTCCCCGTCTGCTTTATCATCATTCGCACTTATCTTTTCTTTATTTTTCATCCTTTCCATTCCTATGCATCAGCTTCCGCTTCCATCTTTTATTCTTACTTTATTCTTCCACGCTTTCATTATAAATTCCTCTACCTTGATATATGCTGTACAGTAGTTATACTTATTAAATAATCCACTGACAGCTGGATCTACACTGGTATACAGATGAGTATTGCTCTACGGTCCAAGGGTCGCTCACCCATGCTCGACTATACTGACCGCTCGCACACGCATACTGTGCACTGCATTCGTGCTGCTCCACACGCTACATTCCATTCCATTCTCTCTGCTTGGTGCCTGCAACCCATCATCCACTCTGCATTCCAATGCCAATCCAGTCAACTTGACTCCTGCTTCAGTGGAGTCATACTATCTCCACTCACTACTTCCTAAACACACACATATTTGCACTTCTTCTTTCACCCTGTATTTATTAGGCTACACTAAAATACAATACTCTGTGTGCTGCCGCTACATCTCAGATGCTCAATGCTCTCTCTGGTGATCCAACTCACAATGAATAACCATGTAAGAACATCCTTTAACAGGCTCACCAAAGGCGCCCTAGCACAACACACTCAAGAGTCCCACTCCTAACTCCCAAGTCTCTCAACTCAGTCAACGCCAACCCTTCCGAATCCAGAGTCCCACTCTATTGTAACTCCTGCACTGCACCCCCACGCTAATCCCCACTCGTACCAAGAGTCCCTTCCCTTAGGAATCCTAATGCCGTAGGAATCCACGCCAGGAATCCTACGTTAGGGAATTCTTATAGCATTTTCAGTAGAACTACTCGCCTAAGGTCTGCAGGAACTCACGCTCTGGCTGGGCCTCCAGCCCATAAGTGCACATCCTCCCACACCGATCTCCGCTCACTCTCGCTGCCACGCCCAAGCCCCCCTAGTCGTGATGTCGCGACAAATGGCCGTGAGCCATCCCAACCCCAGACATTGTCATCATTCTCCCCATGTGCATGTCTCACGCTAGTTCTACCCAGCACCCTGCTTCCGACTGCCCTGCTCCTTCCTTAGAGGCATACAAGCAAAGGTCTCATGTCGCATTGTGTGATTCGATAGGCTGCAGGTGTCGACCAACAAATCTATATAAACTCAAATTCCTCCACCCCGTCTGTAGCACACCACCATCACGTCCAGTGGCCCAACACCGCATCTTGAGCCCTCCACCAAACCCCCAGTCCTGCACCAACTCCAATCCACTCAGTCCATCTCAGTCCTTCATCTCGCTTGTTCTTCTTCCGCATCATCCTGCTTCGTCTCCATCCTTCACCATTCTATTTTTTCCTTTGTTTTCTTCCATGTCCCCGCCTTTCCTCATATACCCAGGTTGCCTAACACTTATTACACAACCTAACCTTACACTCTCTCTCTCGAGATGTACATTTATTGGTCACAATGCTCCATGCTGAAACTCATCCCTGGTCTACCCTACGCTGCTGAACAAATGTACAAACTGAATCCAGTCTATGATCTACAACAAGCATCCACTGAAACCTCAGTGTACATTTCTGTCACACTGGTCAACTTATTAAACTAAGTGATTTCAAAACCTTTAGTGACATATAGTAAAACATAAATGACAACAAATCGATTACATAAAAACAATATGACCACAGTTTACCTTAAAGCTCTAGCCTAGCAAATATTCTCCTTTTCGCTGAGATAGTGCGAATGCACCATTCTTTGTTGTCATTCTTGGTGTTATGAACAGAGCAACAGTGCTGAATGTACCATATGAAAAATCCAGCTCATATTCAGCTCCGCCTCACTTGCAACTCCATTCACACCCACTTGATCCCATTACTGTGTCCCCAATCTGTTCCTCATACACCACCTACGCTGCACTATTGTTTTTCTCCACTGATCCACCAACACATGCTGCATTCATGCTCCATTCTCACACGCCATCAACGCTATCATTATGTTATATCATGCATTCCATAGTCCTACCACCCATGTCGCATCAGCTCAACCTTCACAAATTTTCAACCCCAGTACTTATAAGGTGCTACTTTTGCTAGTTTATTCTCCCTAGCTTCCGACCACGCTCCCAAGTCCGCTCGGGATCTCCTTCCGTGCCTGATTCCACTGCTGATTCTCACAGCTCAGCCTGCAAACCACTGCACTCCACACAAAACGCACTCATACATACTATGGACCCAATCCACAACTGCCACCTCTGCTTCCATTTTCATGTCACAAAAAGTGCTCCAAAATCCAATTGAACAGGCTCACATAGCAAGATAGCACCATTTGGGCACCAATAAATGGACCCATGTTATCTAGCTTCTCCAGGGCCAACAAACCCCTCCCTCATTTGAGATAGCCTGCGCCCTTCTGACTTCAACTGCATACTAAGGATTCATCTTAAATCTACTACAATTAGCACCCTTCTCCCAACCTGTTTCCACCTGACCTCGCCGCCCCTCACCAGAATTCACTCGCCCACTCACTCTCCACTCCCATCCTCCCATCCCACAGATTCTCTGCAATCCTCGCCAAACTCCAACCCAACCATATATGTCCGCCTCACTTCGCACCCGTCCCACTTCAAGGTCGTGACATAGCGCTCCACAGCTTCACATGGAATGCTCATGGCTTCCAACCCTCCTGGCATCTTCCTGCACTTCAGCTCACGTCCCCAATGTTTTCCACAACCTGCGCCACCACTCTTGCAGACCGCCTTTGAAACTACTTATTTATGATCTTTCTGTATCTCGAGGAGTTAGCCTAACGTGAACTCCTCCTCTTCCCCAAACTCCACTGGTCTCCGCCTTTGTTCGCATACTCTTCATGCTGCCTACTACCTTCCTGGCCATTCCTAGCTCTCACTCTGCCAAACCCATCAGATCTGCAAACTCATTGCTGTATCGCTCACGCGCTCCAGCTGCCTCAAGAACCACACGCCCATGGCTATATGTCAAACCCTTATCATACTTCTATGGCTCATGCTCTATTGAACTTTCTGCAAATTGTAGACAATTGCTATGTTTCAGTTCAATCACTCTTTATAGTTGTTACATAGTAAGGTAGCATTTCTTAGTATTTTATTTTACTTTCTGCTACCACGGCCTAAGGATGATTCAGAGAGAACTTGCACTCAGAGCCCCACATCTTGAATAACTCAACCCAAAATCCGTCATGAACCGCTATCTCCAATCGCTCACACGTCCCTCAGCATCCCAAAAATGCTTCACAACACACAAAGATGCGTCGCCGCTCTTCCAACGACACCCACCTGGGCTCGGAATCACATCAGCACACTCATAAACTCTGTCTACCACAACCAGAACCCATCCAAGCCCCCAACTTCGAAACCACCAATAAAGTCCATCATACACACCTGGTCTTTTCCGGTTTGGACAGGCTGACATTCTGCTCTTCCTTCTTCCGCTTCTACTCTTGCTCACACCGATAAACACTGCATGTTCCCCGACATGTTTTACACATCTTCCTTCATCTTGTGCCAATGAAAAGATCTGAGCCAAAGAATGCCAGTTCTTCCCTGCGACCAACCCATTTTGCATCATGCTCCTTCCTGCAAACTCCTCATTCTAGTCGTTTCACGCACATACACTTTCAGTTCCTATTAGTTATGCATCCTCTTCTCTGTTTATCGCCAGGTGCCTTTTCACTGCTTTCACAAATTTTGATATATTTGAGTTTTATGCTTGTGGTCTAACTCTCACTCTCTAAGTCTCGCTACAACTGTTCAACGATCCCACATAGCTCTGCAACTCCCTTCCTACTTCAACATCCCGCCACTCGTCATGTCTTCCAACTGCTGTGCACCCACACCTAGCTTCAAAGTCAACCAAGAACTCTCACTACTCCAGCTCGCAGCATGCTTCCTTCCAGCTCTCACGTGCTGGCCATACTGTCATCACTACTTCAACCGTTCCTTACTATGGTGCTTCCAGTTCTTAGTGTACGATGATCACAGCTATCTCATATATAAATTTTGTTTCCATCAGTTTAGTTTTACCTCGAATGCTACTAGATGCTCCTCTCGTGACTAGCACACCACCTAAGGTCCCTGGTCTCGACGTCGTCCGTATGCACCTCAAGCCTACAACTCCAAGTCTGGCAATCTCAAACCCGGCTCTGAGGCACTCATCCCCAGCTCTAGCCAGCCTCACTCCTGCATCCATCCCACTTCCTTTCTTCATCCATTTATATATTGTGCTCATCTCTTAGTCAACTCCACATACCCCCAGCAGTTTGCTGTTTGAGAACTATCAGTTCATTATCTTGTTTATTTGCAATCTTAACATTACTACTCTTTATTTATTCCATCCGAATGTGAGACTTCAAATCGGGACCCAGTAAAAAAACTTGATCTCTGGGCTTCCATGAAACCCACACCTCTCTTCTCGACATACAACCGGTTCCGCTCTCTCGCCGTCAAACACCTTCTCATATGCACCACGTGACCCTCCTATAAAGTCTAGCCCAGATCAATATCGTCTACATACAAACTACTCAATGAGTCCAGCAGCTTTTCCTAACAGACATCATTCATGAGGTTACAAAATGTTGCGAGCATAGTAAACTTAAAGGCATAATCTATGTAATTTGCTTTCATACTGTATCACATATGTAGTATTGCTTCGTTTTCTACAATACACAGATTTGCACCACATCCTGACTCAAGCTCCGCTGGCGGCACTCAACCTTGCCTCAATCTAGATCGTCACTCTGCTACACTAAAGGTACCTGACACTCGGCTCTCGATCGTGACCTCTACTCAGCGGTCCCAGTCCCACACATCCGGCCTGCTCCATCTCGTCTTCCTCAAATGTGCCATCTACGTCTCACACGATGCTTCGAGGCTGCACTGGCCCGCATCTAGCAACTCCACCACCGCTTCCCGCAACCTTTCAACCTCAAAGAGTCATTCGATATGAGCTTAGTGTGCTCCGATCCTCAAGACGGAAGCCTCACCTATTGATCTGCTCATTCTCTCGATATGTACTTCAGCAACTCTAAAGAGGCATCACACTGCAAGCTCTCACATGGGCAACACATCTAGTACCAACTCTGCTCTCATCCTGATCTCCTGATCCCCAATCATCGTCACACATATGTGCTCACCCTTCCTGCTGTCTCTTTCTGCTGCAGGCAGATACATCTTCCCTAAGGTCTCTTATAAGTATTTTGCTGATTTTTCCACTATAAAGCATGGTCGTTTCTCATTCATATATCACATTCATTCGCAAATACATACTTGCTCTTTTGAAGAAATTAAGTGTTCAAATAAATTACCATTCAGAATACTATAGCTCCATTCATCTTCCAATCCCCATCTAATCCCATGTCTCCTTGCTCTTCATGCCATGCGTCCCTGCGGCCTGGCCATTCACGACCCCGAGCCTGCTCGTCATCCCAGCTCAATCCGAGTCCCGTCGCCTCCCTTGCCGATACAAAATTGTGTTGCCCCACCCGCTCACCAATGCCACACCTTGCTCCACCACAGAACTCCAACATTACTAGTCCTACTGAGCCACCCTCTCACTCAATCTGGCATCTCAACTTAAGAGATTGGCCTTATAAGGACCTCTCGCCCCATCATTGTCTCTCCATTTTCATACATCAGACATTTTTCTTGGTAATTGTTGATGGGTTTATTAGGAGTAGTAATTTCCTGATGTTTATTGTTTAGAGGGAAGTCTTTTCTCGATACCGCATATCCCGTGGCTTCTTCCAACCCTCGCCTCCACTCTCGGGAGGCCCCATTTTGACTTTCGATTCCACTCTGCTTCCGCCCCTCAGCGGAGCAGGAAAGAGGTCACTCTATACCTGGATAAAACTCGTCGGTCGCATTACCGAGGCGTCTCGACACCTTGCCTCCTCGCTTTGCTCGAGCCCATCCTCAGAACTCCTGGACATGAAGCTTCAATAACTTGCCGATTTCGATACGTCTCGATGTCAAGGATCAATGAGCTTAAACTCTTTCTACATAGTCTCGACTGAGCCCGCTTTTACCGAGACTTTCGTAGACTCTCTCGCTTATCCACACTATGTTCTCGGGAAGGAACCGATCCTTCAACTCCTTCTTCAAGATCTCTCATCTCTCGATTCGTCGCACTAAAGAAGAAGATCGCCGCTTGTTCCGTCCGCCACCAAAGCTTTGTATCGCTCGACAAATACATGGTGGTTATTGTTACTTGTTCACCAACAGGTATTCGGGCAGCAATGAAGTATCAAGCCCATGTCCCGCAGGGTGCCCTCCAAGTCTGCATCCGCACACCACCCAAAGGCTTCGGTCTGTGTACTCACTCAGCAGGAGGCGGATCTCGAGGCGACAAGGTGCCCCCGCACCATCAAGCCACTTCAAAGAATACAACCTCACCTCTCAAGAGATCTCATTCGCTACTCGAACTCCTGGCCATGGCCCGTGATTCCTCGTCATGGAGTGTCTCCATCCGTCTCCTTCTTTAACGGCCTTCTCTCACGAGTCTCCCATCGATTCTCACCGCAGTTAAGCAAAGAAGGAGGCTTCAACAAGCCGAGCTCAAAGGCTGGTTCATCCAACCGCGCGCTCATCTTCATCGCTTCCAGACACTCATGCGGCCTATATCTACTTCTAACCTTGCTACTTGCTCACGCGGCGCATCTATCGTCACTCTCGCAGTAGTCATCTGTGGCTCTGATACCAACTGTCACACGCCCAACTTTTGGCTCGTGTGCAACGCCTAGGAACCCGCTATGCCAGCCTTCTCTCTGCCTCACGATTCTCTCAAACACAAGGCGTACGAGGCACTCTCCCCAACTCGTATTTTATTAGCTACTAAAATACAAGACTCTTTTGCAAAGGTTCTCACATCTCGAGATGCTCAATGCTCTCTGTGGATTCAACTCACAATGAAAAACCAAGGGGGCACGCAATCCCTTTATATAGGCTTGCTCAAAGGCAGTCCTAGTACAAATATGACTAAGAGTCCTACTCTAACTCTAAGTCTTCAATCCGCAAACCAACGCCAATCCTTCTCGAACTAGGAGTATTGACTGATTAGAACTCCCATTATAAAAAAAAAAGAAATTTTAGCGACCGAAATTTTCGTCACAAAATTGTGACATATTTGTGACGGAATAGTAACCGAAATTAGCGAAAGGACCAAATTGAGCTTGTGACGTATTTGTGACGGAAAATTGTGACGGATTTGTGACAAAAAAAAATCCGTTAATAAATTTTGGCGGGAAGGTGGCGCAAAAATTTTAGTGATGGAATTTAGACTACTTTGTTACTGATTTTTGTGATGGAAAACAATCAATCACTAAATAAAGTATAAAGTAAATGGCTTCATTAAATATAATTTGTGACATATGATATTTCCGTTACAAAATAGTGACGGAAATTGATTTCTGTCACAATGCTGTCACTATTTTGTGACGATATTCTCATTTCGTCACAAAATAGAGACGAAAACACAATTCCGTCACAATTTTGTGACATATATCTATTAAAAAAATTCCTTTTTATATTTAAATTTGTATAATACACTATTTCAAAATATCTAATATTTAAAAATATTATAAACTATTTGAAATTTTATTATTAATATATGTCATATATTGTACAATTTTATTTTTAATTTTAAAATTTGTGATATTTCAATATTTTAAATTATATATAATTTTGCAATCGCATACCATAAAATAATAAGTATCAAAATAAATAATATACATCAGACTACGATGTTACAAAATTTGACATTATAAAAATTTGTGATTTTTGAAAATAATTTTTTATTTTAACCACCATTGGAGCATAGCTAATTGATGCAACATGTCAAACTATATTTTCGAAATAGACTCGATTGTGTTCATTAAAGCATGAACGATTCCTATAAGTTGTTGAATAATCTTGGCATTCTTAATAGTTTTGATGAATATTTTTTGATTTATGAATATTTTTTGAAAAGTATATAATACATTGGTTTTAAATGTAGGGGCCGAATTTTTTTTTAATAAATATTCTGTCACAAATCTATTACAAAATAATTAAACACAATTCCGTCACAATTTTGTGGACTCATTTCAGACAGAGTATCTATTAAAAAAATTCTTTTTATATTTTAATTTAGATATACACTATTTCAAAAAGTTTCATTGTAATATTTGGAAAATATTATAAACTATTTGAAATTTTATTATTAATATATGTTGTACTATATTGTACAATTTTATTTTTACTTTTAAAATTTGTAGATATTTCAATATTTTAAATTATATATATACTTTTTGCAATTACTACATACTTCATAAAAAATAAGAATAAAATAAATAATATACATCAGGCTACGATATTACAAAATTTGACATTATAAAAATTTGTGATTTTTGAAAATAATTTTTTATTTTAACCACCGTTGGGGCATAGCTAATTGATGCAACATGTCAAACTATATTTTCAAAATCGACTCGCTTGTGTTCACAAAGCACGAACGCATTCTACAAGTTGTTGAATAATCTTGGTCTTCTTAATAGTTTTAATGAATATTTTTTTATTTATGAATATTTGAAAGTATATAATACAATTAATTTAAAATGTAAAATGAATTTTTTAATAGTGACAATCGGGAAACATGGAAAATAGTACGAACATAATTCCGCCACAGAAATCCGATTTTGCAGACAAATATCTATTAAAAAATTCCTTTATATTTTAATTTGTATTATACACTATTTCAAAATATTCTAATATTTGAAAATATTACAAACTATTTGAAATTTTATTATTAATATATGTTGTGCTATATTGTACAATTTTATTTTCTTTGGGTTTTAAAATTTGTGATATTTCAATATTTTAAATTATATATATAATTTTGCATCAAGCATACTCATAAAATAATAAGTATCAAAATAAATAATATATATCGCTACGATGTTATTGGGGTTCTGACATTATAAAAATTGCATTTTGAAAATAAATTTATTTTAACCATCGCAAGTATAACTAATTAATGCAACATGTCAACCATATTATCGAAATCGACCCAATTATGCCTTACGTATTAAAGCACAAACGATTCCTATAAGTTCGTCGAACAACTTACCTCTCCTAACAGTTTTGATGAATATTTTATTTATGAATATTTTGAAAAAGTATATAATACAATTAATTATATGTAAAATGAATTTTTTAATAGTCGTCAAGAACGTCACAAAATAGTGACGTGAATTTCCTCATTCCTCGGTCACACAAAATAATGACGGAACACAATTTCGCCAGCTACTTTGTGACCGACGGTGACAAATATCTATTAAAAATTCATTTTTATATTTTAATTTGTATTATGCCACTATTTCAAGACTGAGATTTATAATATATAAATTACGAGTTTTATTATTAATATACATCTAACTAGCATTCCCGTGTCTTCTTATCCATGCCCAGTGTTGTTAGACATATCCATAATATCCTTGAATTATGTCATGCCACAGATCTTCAAATGTCACCTGATTTAACGACATCGAAAATAAATAAACAATGAGATATGTTATCTGAATAGAACAAATCGATTATCAATTTTAAATTTATTATTTAAATTAAAATAAAAGTCATGTACCACACTATACAAAATGATAAAATGAATAAAAATAAAATATTAATAAAATAACATTTTTGTTTATAAAAATATAATAGTTCAACCATTTATTATTATTAGATTGGAAAAATGGAATTATTAATTTATATGAAATAATTTTTTTTTCAAAAGTATATATATATATATATATATAACAAACAATAAAGATTGATTGTGTATGAGAGGTTAAAAACAATACCACAATAAAATAAAAACAAATATATCCAAAAGGGCTTGATGTAGGCCATTTAAGTGAGAAAACAAAGAGAGGAGGAGGAAAGGATTCGAAAGGAGCAAAGATACAGGAGAACAAAGGGGTTCGTGATAAGCTGATTACATAACTCGATCACAGTTCAATTTTGAAGGTTTGTTCTATTCATGATAACATTAATGTCCGATGAATCGCACAAATTTTTAGATTTTTCGATCTGAGGTAGTAAGGGTTTAATCCTAAAACTTTATTTTATACTTTCGAAAAATCATTGCGAATATGTTCTCGGGTTGATGCTTGCCTTATAACAACGCTGACACGAATCTGAGCCATTGAGATCATCTGTTACACAGCTGTTCCACATTTGCGTTTTCAGAACATCCATCATTTCTATTATTCATCCGCTATACGTTTATCTCATGGGGCAGACACCAAATTCACATTTGTAAATGATATTGATGATGAAGCCCTTCTACATAACTGGACAATAATGAAAGGGTGTGCTCGCTTTTACTCTTCTTCCAAGATTCAATTTTATTTTCGTTTCTAATTATGTTTTCTTCAATCATCGTTATAAACGACAATGAATCCAAGTATGTGTGTGTGTGTTTGCTTTTTCTCTTAAAGCTCTCGCGCCCGTATAAGAACCTTTGAAATTTTAAAACTTATTCTTGCCTTTTCTTGAATGATGGGAAGAGACATAAATAAATAGAAGTCAAATGCAAGATATTTCGTACTAATGGAAATTATGATGCATCAATTCCTAAAAAAAAAAAAAAAAAAACCCATCGCTTTGTCGCACTTTAAAATCCCTAAGTTCATTTATTATTGCAAATGGAACCGTAGCATTTATATACAAAATTTCCTCAGGTCAACATTCCTGCTTCTCATCGTAGTCCTATACTTTTCTCAACTTCCTTATGTTTCAGATAAGTGGTTGATATTATCTTATCTGTGGTGAAAATAGGAATCGCATGTATGTTTTTGTGTCCTAGTTTTTGAGATGTTAGGAATTTAGCATCTTTCAAAGACTCTCAGAAAAGAGTTTCGCAGTCCCAATTGTATTTTTAATAAGAACTCGAGGTCGCACATTAGTTTCCGCTTCCGCTAAGGAAGACAATATTGCATAAATATCCGTAACAAATAATGTGGATCAAATTGCATTTTTGGTATCGCTTGGAAGGAATGAATGAATTGAATTAAATAGTGTTTACCCATGTAAGGACTTAAAAGCAGGACTTAAGCTGGGACTTAAGAGAAAACATCACACTCAGACCGCAACCAAGTTCAGAATCAAGTAACTTTTGAGTATAAAAATCAACACACTTGACTCAAAGCAAGTACCCAACATAGCCGGCAAAACTGATAAACGCACATCCATGCAAACCTCACAATACGACATGACACCACGCAGCAACCATTTGAGTTTCCTAATATAGATTGCTTGAGACTCTCTGGGGAGGCTAAGGTTCGTGGATACGACTATGTAAACTAACTTTAATGAAAATATACAAGAAAAGATGCTAAGACATTTTCTCATTCATCAATGCTATAGCATAAATAAACACCAAATTTCCGCCTTCCAATCATCGTTAAAGTTTTATCGATTGTATCGCATCAATATCTCATGTGGAGTTTTCATTGAAAGGTAAAGATTTCAACTGTGGTATCGATACCAATGAGATATGGGACTTAAAAGAGAATCAAGAAGGGAAGCAAAGAACCTTTTAAGATTGATTTCAAAGGTCATGACCATGTTTCAGAAGTGATTTTTTTTCATGCACTAGGAAAGGATTAGATTATTTATCAATAATTCTAAAATAAGATTGTTGAATTATTTATTTAGAATGATTAGATCGAGAGGATGTGTTTTGGGCATCTATATTCTTCCTTCTAATTTTATTTATATCCATAGTTATTTTTATTTAAAATGTTCTCATTACACTTTGTTAGTTATACTTGAAGGGGTTAACATGTCTCCTAAGTCAAAATTGAATCTTTGATGAGTCCATTCTGGAATTTGGCATTTTGTAGTTTGTTATACCTTTCCCTGATGGTCAATTCAGTAATGGAGGACATAGAATCAGAAAAATCTAAATGAATTATAGTACACATCAATAGATAAATAAATAGGTCACTGATACAAAATGCATTGGTTTTCTTTTGGGCCATGTTGCCATGAATTTGTACATGTTGTATTTGGGCAAGAGCTCCGTACAGCGAGCAGCTTTCCGCCTCGATTAAGTAACTCGAATTCCGGAAAAGCGCTGATCATCTACAACACACAGTTACTCGACATCCATGAATCTTTCCTGTTGTGTTGATCGTTGTCAACTGACTCCTGTTCTCGTATTACATAGATTAATTATTTCAAAATATTCTAATATTTGAAAAGATTATAAACTATTTGAAATTTTATTAATATATGTCAGACTATATCAGGCAATTTTAAATTTTTTAAATTATGATTATTTCAATATTAAAATTGTATATAAATTGTATATATAATTTATAGTGTTGTAAAATCAAAAGATTTGTATTACTTGTAATATTGTTCTTTTTATTAAAATGTACATGAGTATATAGAATTGGGTGCTTGAGCCTCAAGGAATTGTGACATGTCAGAGGAACTCATTGGAACATAAGAGTTGTTGCTTAATTTGTCATAAGATGCTGGCCATCAATTTTTTTTGAATTTCATGACAATGTATTTTTATATTCAAAGTTACGGTATACTTTTGTTTATTTTAGAAATTAGGTAACCACAAAAATAAAGTACATTTAAATCATTATTTGAACAAATTACCATGCTGATATGTACTTAACTTGATTATTATTTACATTCCAGATAAATATAAATATGAGTTCATATAGGCAATGTGTAGTACCCTGAAATATACCCTAGTTGTTTCAACATGTTTAGGGTATTTTGTAGCCATAAATTGAATTTTCGTAAATGTGAAAACATGGAAAATTAGAAACCCGAAAATTGTACAAGACTTAAGGACAAAATCGTAATTTGTCCAAAAATGGGCATTGAAGATATGGATTAATAAGATTAGAGGCCAAAATAAAATAATGAGAAATTGAAATACAAATGGTCAAGAGTAGGAGGACTAAAAGAAAATTAAATGAAACTTAAGTATAGAGGAGAGACCAAAATAACTCATTTGGTCTCCAAACAAGGAAGCTTTACCTAGTTAAGATGATGAGGAAGGAGAAGAAGAGAAAGGAAGGAGAAATCAAGCCAAGGTATGGATACATGACTTTTGTATGGATCTGGAGTTTGAGTATGGAATTCATGATTTTGGTATGATTTTTGCATCTAAACTACTTAGGTACGGGATTGCCAGGGTTTTCTTTCGAGACACTTGGTTCCTTTTCAGTGGTTTTGTTAGAATACATCCTAACTTCTTAGATTTAAGGGAAGTTTGTTGAAAATCCCTAGTTGATAATAATTAAATATGGAATACTTCACAATTCCGTTTTGTAAAGTTTAGTGAACTTTGGTATGAATCTCGATTCTGCCAATTAAAGGTGTTTCAGGTGAGTTGTTTCTGAGGATTTCTCATGTTATTCTTTTATGAAGAATGGAATAGAAGAGAGGTGAAGTGGAAGGAAAGTGCATGAAAATGGTGACTCGCCTATCTCTCGGGCAATTTAAACCTGCACTCTGCATTCTCTTTGAGCGGTATTCCATACCCCGCCTCACGTGACCGAATCTATGATCATTCCAGATCGATGGTTCCCGTGTTCTGTTTTTTCTATTTTGCGTATTTAAGCTAAAAATCGCGATACCGGTTGCATAGAAAATGATTAAATATGAAAATGTACCGCACTCGCGAGGCTGCTTAAGTTCGATGGGGAGCAAAGTTCATGTCCCCAATAATAAGACATGAAGTTTCTCGAATACATATAATAAAGAGGAATGCCTAAGACCAAGTATTAAATGACACAGCACTTCTATCACGATGTGGGCAGCACATTCCGATTAAGACTTCCTAAGATCTCCGATTATGCTACCAAGACTCAAATTAGCACTCTAAGATCACTGACAGTGCTACTAAGACTCGATTAGCACTTCCAGACTGACAATACACTAAGACCTTGCCTCGTCCATTCCCGATTCATGGCTACTAAAGACTAAGTGTTGCATAGCATCTTCGGATACTCTTGGCTGTGTCTACCATTTATTAGTCACCATCCAGTGTTAGATCCACACTATATGAAAATAACCTCGAATGATGAATAAGAGTAAACAAATGTGTATCAAGCTCTCATCCGTAATACCCATGGGTATTTTTGACAAGAATAAGTTCTCAGAATTCCTACTGAGATCCGAACACACATGTCCGTTATAAGCATAAGTTCTGAATAAGAATAAGCTCCAGAATCCTTACCTGAGATCCGAATACACTTAAGTCTGTTATAAGCATAAGTTCTGAATAAGAATAAGTTCTGTAACTCCTATGGGAGATCAGAATACACATAAGTCTGTTATAAGCATAAATTAATGCTAATAAGTTCTCAGAATTCCTATGGAGATCCGAACACATATAAGCCTCGTTATAAGCATAAGTTTCCAATAAGAATAGCTCAGAACTCCTCACTTCTGAGATCCGAATACACATAAGTCTCGTTATAAGATATACTGTATAAGTCCATTATATGAATGCATGTAATTTCTTATATATGTTATCTGTTACTGTTATACGCTTATTATGACTGTGTATATGCATATTACCTATGCTTCCCACTAAGCGTAAAGCTTAGCACGGGTTTTTAATCCGTGTAGGTACAGAAGAAAGAGACAGCGATATTCCGCATTTTGTCGGGCCAACACACGAGTAGGGGTTCATCACTGTAGGTTCTGCGCTCTAATCAGTAAATGTAAATGTATAGTTTTTGAAATTGTAAATGGGACTTAGTACTGTATATGTGACACTGTAAACACCACTACGGTGGTAGTTTTATTTTGGACTTTTTTTTTATATGATATGTTGATATAGTTATAAGACTTGGATATACCAATGTCTGATAAAGCAGGTAAAGAGTCCCAAAGATATGATCTCTCACCTAATCCTCGTTGATCCGCCAATCGGCTCGACCTAAATCTGCGTGACACAATGGATGTATGCTAGATTGGACAATGGATGGATAAAGCCTGGAATTTATAAATAGGGTTGAGTGGGCTAGAATTGGTAAAATGGTCTGTATCGTATGGATGGAAAGACAAAGGTCCATGCACTCCACGCAACAAAACAGAAATCATTTCAGACCTATGATACCGCTAAAGCATCTGAAGAAATGGACGGTAGCAAATTATTATTATTGGTACGATCATGGAGAAACCTATGTGCCTCAGCCAATAGAACAAAATGTTACCTAATTGATGCTTTGGTACATACAGCATAGTGAGATATTCAATGCACATACGATGGCGATGATGTCAAGAACCCTTTAACTGGACAAGCAGAAAAGAGCCCAACCTCCACAACACAACATCTTTGATATGCTCAAAGCATCAAAGCAAGATGTGGAATGGGAACCCTTATGACATTCTCAATTATCTACAAAGGTCCGCATTGTTGAATATTAAGGCTGAACACCATATCTCTAAAAGGTGCTATGATGAAATTTGTACATTGATGAAAGAATTGCTTTCGACCGATAATCTAATGACAGATAACTTTTATAGCACAAAGAAGAAAAGAGGTTTGGGTCATATCATGATTGATTGTTGTGAGAATAATTATTATATCGGGTGAAGATAATGACTTAAGTTGCAAGATTTGTTCATCCTCGCTTTAAGAGACAAAAGTGTGATCTTCCAAGACAAGAAATGTTTCGTATAAGAAATGTACTATTTTCCTATAACTCCTCATCTATTGAGATTGTATGCATCTGATGCAACTGCGAAGCATATGAGGTGGCATGCAGAGCAACCACATGAGGATGGTGGTATCATACGTCATTGTTCAAACTCTCCTGCTTGGAAGCATTTCAATTTGACTCATCAATCATTTTCATCCTAAATGAAACGTGAGGTTAGGTTTGTGCACTGATGGAAACCTGAACGATATGGGCACCAGTCAACAAGATTCATCTTGGTCAGAATATTAACTTCACACACTTGCCACCTGGATGTGTATGAAGGAAGAGTATATGTTTTTAATTACATTGTTCCCGGGCCAAAAAATCCTAAAAACAAGTTGATGTTTTTCCGGCAACTACCTACGCCGAAGGAAAGAATTATGAAGTCGGGCAGAAACATAAGACGTTTCTCGAAAAGAAATTTCACGCGTTGCTCTATGTGGACAATATGATTTTCCGCTATTCAATGTCACGTCAAGATCAAGGAAAGTATGCTTGTCCTATCGCATGAAAGATTCAGATGCATTTTCTACCAAAGGAGGAAAATGTCATGGTTTGACAATCATCGAAAGTTTTTACGTAAGATCACGGTATGGCTGGAATAAGAGATGGTTTAGAAGGATCGACGATTCAAAAGTGCACCAATTATATGGTCGGCAGACCTACTAATGAAATTGATGATTCGGGGTCAAGAAAGTGACGTAACTCGTGGAGAAGCAGATAAATCGTGAGAACTAAAATCATGTGGACGTGGGCTGGAAAAAGAAGCATCTGGGACTTTACCTATTGGAAACCAATTCATTAGGCACACTTGGATGTTATGCATATTGAGAGAAAAAAATTTGATAATATTTTTAATACAAGGATGAATGTTAAAGGAAACCAAGGACAATGCAGTGTCTAGGGAAGATTCAAGGAATTTCGCTATCGCCTTGAGTTATATCGTGATGAAAATGCAAATAAATATCCTAAGGCTTGTTACACATTGGATAAATATGGAAAGAGCAACTTTGTAGGTGGATTCAGAAGTTGAAATTTCCAGATGGTTATGTTTCTAACTTGGAGAAATGTGTTGATTTGAGTGGGAATAAACTGTATGAAATGAAGAGTCATGATTGTCATATTTTTATGCAGAGGTTAATTCCGATTGCATTTTGTGAGTTATTGCCTGCAAATGTATGGCAAGCTTTGACAGAGTTGAACACTTTTTTTAAAGATTTAATTGCTATAGTCATAACAGAAGATGACATGAAACGTTTGGAAGAAGATATTCTATCATATATGTGGTTGGGGAGCGCATATTTCAATTAAGTTTTTTCGACCCATGGAACATCTTCCACCATTTACCTTTATGAAGCAAGAGTTGTCGTCTTGCAATATAGGATGGATGTATCCATTCGAAAGGATGAGTTTAAAAACTATTATGTATTGATACATATTAATAAAATTTATCTTATGTAATAATTAAAATCAATTTTTATTTTTAGGTACCTTTGCAAGTTAAAGAATAATGTCAGGAATACAGCTAAAGTTGAAGGTTCAATATGTAATGCATACTTGGTTGAAGAAGCTTCATCATTTTGTGCACATTATTTTCAACTCAAGGTATATACACGATATCGAAAGTGTCGCAAGAATAGTGATGGTTGTGATTTGATTTGGAAGAAGATTCTAAGATTCTTTCCATATTTAAATGTGTTGGTCGATCATTAGGAAAAGCAAACTCGGGACTCAGACGTTTAATTGATATGGAATACAATGCAGCTCGCACGTACATATTGTTAAACTGTGATAAAGTAAAGTCATACATTCAAAAGAAGTAACTAACTAGGCGCATTCGCATTCATATATATTTTTTTACTTTTGCAAAACACAACATAATATAAAATTTACTTTATGAATATAGAATATTTGAAGCAGAGTTGAGGCAATTTCAACCTGATATTGAAGCCTCAGAAATTGATGCAGATTTGAGATAGAGTTTGCATTATGGTTTGAGAATTATGTAAGTAATTAATTTGTAGAATATAAAAATGAAATAATATGTGAATATTCCTATAAGTAATTAATTTCTTTATAATTGTTATATATAGGCACCTACAATCATCCAACATCTTCAACCAAATTATCAAAGACCTTGCAAAAGACCACTTTATTGCGAATCATTTTTAGGGCATTATGTTAATGGATACAAGTTCCAATACAGAGAACATGGTTCAAATAGTGGAGTTAAAATGAATAGTGGAGTGCGTGACAAAGGTTCTAGCCATATAAATGAGCAGAGTACTATGGTCGATTGTACAATTTTGGAGTTAGAGACCGTCACCAATAAAGAGAATTGAGACGATTCAGGAAACAGATTGATCCACCTGAATCGTGGCACAAGAATTCACCCACGCATAAACTTGTAGATGTCAAGAGTGGAAGAGCATTCAATAAATATGAACCATTTATTCATAGCAAGCCAAGCAAGTGTATTTTGCATCTTATCCTACTTTAAAGAGAAATGTGAATGATTGGTCGTTTAAAATAAAAAGCAAGGAAATTGTGGAGGCACCAGTCAACGCATGTTTGATCTTTCCTCGATATGATATTCAAGAGGATGTCGATCAACATGGAATCGATGCAAGACTAGATGATAGACATCAACTTAAATAATGAAAATGGTTCATTTGTTTACATGGATATTATTGAAATTGAGAAAATGTTGAATTGGCCTTGCAAATCGGGGCGATATGAAGACATCGATGCAGAACAAGACTGATGATGATGATGAAGACACCGGTTATAGAGCAATAATTTTACGATGATGATAATGATGAAGATGAGCGCAGGAGAATTCGTTAAACTGAATACGATGACGGCTGACCAAATACTATTCATATTTTGTTGTAATCATTTAAACAATATATGGAATTTACTATTTAATGTTATAATTAATGTAAACCTGTTAATATTTTTACTTGAATTTTAAGTATATTCACTATATATTTTATAGCTATAAGCAAAGATACCAACCACTTATGCACATGGTGAGGATATCCTCACCCTAATTATCACTATTCAAAGACGTTACTGATAATACGTTTCTTTCAAAGATCATCTACTGATGGAACAAGGCATTATTGATTAGAGTTGAAAAATAAGTAAATAATTTTTCTATATAATTTTATCTATAAAAATATCGCGGTATCATTGCGTATGACATTATCATTTCGTTTGTGTTTATGATATTTGTATCATTATGATTGGTTCCATTTATTTTTATGTTTAATACTTTTCAGTCAAGTTCAGGATCGCCTAAACTGGGTGGTCCATTAACTATCCACAACCTACTGGAATCTACATGTCTCACGCCATGAGACCCATACATGTGTAAATGAATTTAATGTGGTCTCAGACATCCATACAACCCAACTATATATTTTATACAAAAGATCTGAAAGCCAATTGTATTTAATTACACTTATACAAAATTGGGTCACTTGTCCCAAATTTTTACAAAAATATAAGATAAGGCCGATTTCGCCATTTCTTCGTCTACATTCTGGATTGTCCTATCCCCAAGGCGGCCTCAGACTGAAATAGTATTTCGACAGTATGAGCAACAAGAGGTGAATCCCACTAAGTTACTCTCACCTGGTGCATGGTGGCACACCAACATTTAACACATGCTAATATATCACCATGCATATATTAACAAAATTAATTCATAAATCATGTTATTCAGTTTACAACAATAACATAAGATTAACTCACATGGGCTAAGGCACAATCCGGCAGTTCATCTTGGAACTGCCCACAAAATCACACTCAGCATGTTATTCACTCATGGCAATAACACAACATCACACAAATCACGAACAATTGCGGACTGTCCAAACCACTCTAGGGATTTCCGTGACTGATCCAAATCTGAATCAAACCACTGGCCATCCAGTTCAACAAATCCCCCAAACCATTACACAACTTAAACAAAAGTAAAGCAAGTGTGAGGAAAACTCCCTACCTTCCGAGTTTGCTCAAAACTCAAAACCGGTACCCACGGTAGCCCTGCCGTGGGGGAAAATCTGTTTGCCTCACCTGAGTCACGGATCACTCACCGGAAAATCTCAGAAGATAAGTGAGTATTTCTCACCCAGATTTCTCCTCCTCCTCCGCTCGGCCTCCCTCTTCTTCCCTCTCCCAAACTAATTTGGGTCATGGTTGGTCAAGAGAATTGTCCTCTCATCACAAGGTCAAGCTTCATTGGCTCACATGATTACAATCTATCCTTATCCATCCACTGGGCATTTTCACCCATTGGTGCGATGCCATGTCCTCAAGTGAGCCCCACTTGATCTCAAGCCTGGACCGCATTCAAGACCGACATGTTGGCGCCTGGGCACCCAAAACGTGCCAAGTGTCATGCATCCTCTGGTGCCCTCGGAAACGTGAACTTACTGTTTCAATTCGACGAAATTACCGTGGTAGCTAGATTTCAGAAGAAAATTCCAACTGAAGTCCGCATCATCATTCGAGATCAGAAAAATTTCGCTTCAATCGAAATTACCATTTTATCCTTCTTTAGGATAAATCTAGATTTTTCGGGTCTCACATTCTTCCCCTGCAATTTCGTCAACTCCACACACATACGTATCCAACCACGCGATACGAATCCCACACAATCCCCGCCGATGGTAAACGCCGACCTTCCTAAGGTCACAATCATCGACAACCCAATGGACCGCCAACTCTATCCATGTCGGGGCGAACGACGTACCCATACATCGCTTGTCGCTCGCCAACACCCAATGAAATGCACTGGTATCCAAATCTTGAGTCACTCCTAATTCTATCACCAACCATAAGTCTACGTGATAACCATGTCCGCTTGTTTCATCTCAGTCACCCCTAATTCTATCACTCAACTCTAAGTCCTGGTGAATCCACAACGTGTGTTTTCAATCTCCTAGCAAATTAACTATTCCGGAATACACTTTTGAGCCTTTTACATCCACACGTAAATTTCAGATATCTCCCTGCCCTACACCCAATACGAAATTTCTGATTTCTCCCTGCCTCTTACACCCACATAATTCGAACATCTCCCCGGTCTTCTTACATCCATTAATGTAAATTGATAATCTGACGGGTCTCTTACACCCACGTAAATTCGACATCTCCTGGTCTCTTATTGACCCAATACGTAAATTTCTGGATAACTCCACTGCCCTTAACACACGTAAATTGCACATCTCCCGGTCCCAGAGGCCCGCCACGCAATTCCCTGATAACTCCACGTGGCTTTACATACCACGTAAATTCTGACATCTCCCCAAATTTTACACCCTCAAGGTAAATTCAGATATCTCCCCAGTCCTACACCCAAAACTCAAGTTTTTCACCTAGATTAACTGCCCCCTCTGTTGCCTAACACACTTTAATTTTAATTTACTTCACTTCTTGATTCGAACTATGAGTCTTCATCGATTTAGTCCCAAAGACAACCAACCTCACCACCTAGAGCGTGGTGAATGATCATACCTGCACCACACCCGACTCCCGACGCGATGTCTCCGCAGGCACATGCACGCAATAATGCCAACCGTATCACCCAATCCCGGGTCCAATTCTCACAGAATCTTGGAGATCTCTAATCACAACCCGACCTATCCTGGCCAACTCTCACCCTACACCTGTGGAAGAACATCCACATCCGTTTCTAAAGTCTCAACCTTCTAAGCCCAAATCTACTACACAAGATGGATTAATGAATGAATATGATGCATCCATTTTAAATGCCACTCAATTTAACAAGTGCAAGAATAGAACGTACTCCCGCATATCCCAAGCTAATCCAAAGCTTAGTCTCGCATTGCAGATCTCGCCTCCTAGGACAATCCCACCATATGCCTGCCGGCGACGTAACAACACATGGCCCGCCCCGCCCGACTAGGAAGTCCCTACTGCGAGAGTCCTCAGACCACCCCACCCACACCTCGCCCTCCGCCCACCTGTGCCGGGCAGCTCAGAGGAAACTCGAAACCGAAACCTGGCTCCTTCGGGACCGCACTCAGGTGCGAGGAATGAACAGACACTCTCCCGTTTGCCAGCCTAATCGGGACCGCGCCGTCCCAAAACCCGGGATCCCGTCTGGGGCAATCCCGCCTTACATGCTCCATGCCGCTTCAACATATCCTCTCGCCTCGGGCCGACCATGCCCAACCCGGCCCCCGGCCCCGTCCCGAAACCCTGTAGGAAGGGGGTCTTCCGCTTCTTCCTCGCCAACTAAGAAGGTCGATCCTCCTCTATACCAACACCGCATCCCGAGTGCTCGTGCATCTCTTGATCTTCTATGGTCGTGGTCGGCCCCAACCATGGATCGGCGTCCCGAGGCTAAGTCCTTGCTAACTGCACCCCAAATGGAATCTCAGCCCATTCTCACCTCGACTCGTCAATGTCCACATAATCATCACCAAACGCGCCAACTCTGAATCCGGCCACATACTCCACACCATCGCTCGCCAAACCCAGGAACCCTTGAGCCTCTGGCAGTCCTCGTGAGGCATCCCGAAAAATACTGCCATGAAAAGATCATGGAACCCCGTCATTTCGCTCTAGATCTTTAGAGGTCCTCGCCCATTTCCACCATACTTGCCTCACCCCACGAATGCACTGTCTGACTCGGTCGGCCTGGTAATCTTCATAGCCTCCAACACCTTCTCGACCTGCGTGGAACCAATGGTCTCGCCAATTATCTGACTCTCCTCCCGTGAATCGCCTGAGATGATGTGCCCGAACCCTTAGGAGGTTACTCCTCGACCCCGCTACCACAGACAGCGCAACAGCACCAGCACACCTACAAATTTCAAGAAAGCCCGTTGATCGTGCCTGGTTAGTCAAATGGCAGGTTTCGATCAAGACTTCTCGTGGACGACTTTCGCCTTCCTGACAATGCATCTGCATATGTCAAACGGCAACAAGATCCATTGACTTCATCTCAGCCCAACTAGCAATGCACATGCCAATTACCACGACTTGACAACCATAAACCGACCGTCGATTTCCCAAGTGGCGCCAACTTCCAACCACCAATTCATTTATTTCAATAAATTTCCAACCTCAAGGTTATAGTTCCCAACCTTAGCATTCTCCTCCTCTATACGCCTTATACCATGCATATAGTTTCCTGCAACAACGCAGACAATCATAATTTCATATGCATCATACCGTGTATATGTCCTTCCATCTAATTTGAAAACACAAAATCAATTAAAACATGCAACATAATGACGATCTCAAGGGTAAATACACTTAGATAATTTTGTCCACACACCAAAAAAAATGCTACCACGTCAATGAATCTCATATAGTAAACTATAATATTAATATTCCATATATTAAATCATACACAATAAAATTTTTAAAAATTTGTACTTTTTTTTTTAACCGAACAAGTATGAATATATTCAATAGCTGACTAAATGCGTGACTCCAAAATCGTCGCGGTACGCGCGCACGCCGTAAAACCAGTCGCGCGCACACCGCCACGCAGCGTTTCCGTCGTAGCGCGCCGCGCCGCCAGCAAGCTTGTCGCATGGCACGCGCTTGGTTCGCGCCGCAAATAAGACAACCGCTGCTCGCGCCGTTTATCGCGACCCAGCCCAGTCGGCGACACCAATGGCCCAACAAAGCAGCTAAGTCGCACCTCCAATCCAGTTTTTCGCACCTCAAACAAATGACCAAAGGTCGCGACCAAAGCGTCACTTTGTTTCAAGCCTTCGTGCCAGGTCAGCGACTTCATCGTGTCGCGACTTCTTGAGATTAATATATGTCACGCGAAGACCGATTTCATGTCGCGACTCGCTCCCGCCACGCATCGCTGCAACGAAAATCAGTCGCGACCTCCACATTAGCCATACCCATGCGGGACCAAAATGATGTGTCGCTACCAAATCCAACCCGCCAAATCACAACCTCAAATTTGGGGTCAGAACCCAAAAGGCCATCCCACGTCAGCGACTCTCAACCATGTCGCGACGTCGCTGAATTCAATCCGAACAACGAGGTCGCGACACCAAATCCACGCTGTCCTCCCCTCGCGACGGCCAAAATCTCTTCAGTCGCTAAGCCCGACCGTTGTAACCCACCAGTCGCGACGCCATTTTCCGTCACGACCACGCCAACCAAAATAGGGTCACTCTCAACAGGTCCCCAACCCACAACGACCTCTCTTTTTCTGGTCGTAACTCAACTAAGTCCCACCACTTCACCAGCGCACGCCAAATTCGTGGTCAGAACCCAAGGCTGCTCCTCAAGGCTTTCCACCCTGTCGCAACCTCAAAAATCCTGTGTAGCAACACTCGTGTCCGAACTCCAGTCGCACCAAAGCTTAAGTCAGCACTTCCCAAATCACACCATTTAATAAATGCGAACGCCATTTTCCATGTCGCGGATCTCGGGCTTTCACCCTTGTCACGACCGAGATCGCTTTATCGCTAATTCCGTGCTCACCCACCGCTCTAGTTCCTCCGGGTCGCGACTAGTCACGACTAGAAACTTAAAACAAATCAAGAAAGAACCCTTCCATTTTGCTCTCCTGCACCTTCCTTTCTTTTTTTTTTCAAATCCTCCAAGAGCCTTTCTTCCCACATTTTAGATGCAAGAGCCTAACCTAATCGCTATACATAAATTACAATTTAAGAGTTGAATTGGCTACTTTGCCTTAAAGGAAATCGGAACAACCTTCCGCACTCCAACACACAATCCGATGGTATTCAAAACCGAAACGATTGTCCGTAAAAATCATTTTTTTTTCTCGTCGTTTCTAGACTATTATTTGCCCAAAATTTCAACACCTAAGGTTAGATTTTCTAATCTTGTTCAACACTTTTTCCCATATTCACCAAGTATACAATTTCAATCACAATTCATACACAACACCACCACATCATATTTGACACCACAAAATGCACCACGATGTATGATCGATCCGTACCATCAAGTCCTAGTATCGATACCCAGCTCTTTCACACCCACCGAGCTCTGCAAGGCACTGCCACCCAGCCTGATACCAAGTCGTGACGCCCAAACCGGGTGTCCATTGACTACCCACAACTCCGCGGAAATTCCACATGTCTCACGCCACACCATACACGCCAGAACAACTCACGGGGCCTGCATATCCATACACAACCTAACTATGGTTATTTATACAAAAAGAATTTGTTTATTAAATTGTATTTATTTACAATTTATAATAAAATTAGGTCACTTGCCCCAAATTTTACAAAATACAAGATAAGGCCGATTTGGCCATTTCTTCGCCTTTAAGGCCCTGATGCCTCTTCATCCCTGCCGCGCCTGCACTGAACAGTATTTCGATTGCAGAGCAATGCCCAAAGAGTAGAATTTCCCTACTTGGGTTACTTCTCCACCTAATGGTGCAACACACCAAACATTTAACACATGCTAATATATCACTCATGCATATTAACAAATTAATTCCAAATCATGTTATTCAATCTCACAAACAATAATACAAGATTAGCTCACACGTGGTTAAGGGGACAACCTGCAGCTCATCTCGAACCGCCCACAAAATCACACTAAAGATGTTATTCACCATGGCAATAACAATAAACATCACACAAATCACGCAAACAGCCCGTGGACTGTCCAAACCACTCTAGGGATTTCTGCACTCGGTCCAAATCTTTGAACCAAACCATACCATCCGTGCCTCAACAAATCCACACATCCATTACATGACCTTTAAACAAAAAGTGAAGCAAGCAGGAGGAAAACCCCTACCTTCCAGCTTCACAAACCCCAGAAACCAAGACCCACACGTAGCCCTTTGGGTCGTGGGGAGCAACTTTGCTTTCTCGCCGCCGGAGTTCGTCGAATCCGCTCAACGGAAAATCTAGAGAGAAGTGAGAGCTTCACCCAGATTTCTCCTCTTCCTCCTCCGTTGGCCTCCTCTCTTTCTCTCTTCCCTCCCAAACTCACTGGTCATGGTTGGTCAAGAGAATTGGCCCCCACTTGCTGGGCGTCGTTCTCCATTGCCCACATGAGATTACACCCTTATCCTTATCCATCTACCTTGAGATTTTCACCCAATAGTACGATGTCATGTCCCAAGTGAGCCCCACTGATCTCAAGTTTGACTGCAGATCAGAAGGGCGCCTGTCACCCAAAAATGTGTTGTCATGCATCCTCTGAGGCTCGAACGGAATTCGACTATCTCTGAATCTCTACAAAATTCGACTTAGCTAGATTCTCACTAGACGATTCCACAAAGAAAGCTCAGTTTCATCATTCAAGATCTAGAAAATTCTTTGTGAATTTTGACCAACTATTTTATCCTTCCTTAGGAAAAACTGATTTTCCTGGCCCTGCTGTGGTGTCTTGTGTGGTAGCCCTTTATTTCTCCAAACATAAAGATCTACTTACATGCTTGGAAAAATTTGTGAAAGACAAGAAGCAAATCGCATAGTGGAAGACTTCAATAAATATTAAAGATTTTTATCGAGGAGTTTAAGGTAAAATATTTAAGCAGATTAGGTGAATAAAAATAAATTTAATAAGGATTTCATAATTATTAATTTCTATTGTTATATTTGACACATAAAAATATTCTTATTTCATTATTTATAATTATTTTGTATTGTAGAAGAGGTACAATTTGAACACAATGGATGAAGAGACTATTAAGAGTCATAGGCAAATGTTAAACGCAGTACACCAAACATGTCCACATTTGGAGGCATTTTAAGGATGGCAAGCCCGATTGTGTGACCCAAGAAATTTGGGATAATTAGCAACAACATTGGAACACTACAGAATGGAAAGAAATAGCTCATGACTCCAAAACAACGTCTACGAGGACCGGTGGTCCCGTACCCTGGCCTAACTAAGTATATTAATGCAGGATCTCTCGATCTATGGTGTGGAGCATTCTTTAAAAATGGTAAATTATTAATTATTTAGTGCTCTAATTTTTAGTTTTTAGATTTCTTTTTTTTTTTTAAATTTAAACTTTTTAAACATATAATTACTAACTATTGTGCTTGGAAGATCGAAGAGTTGCAACGCGGCCCAATAGTTAGAGTTATTCAAGAGTAGACATGAAAAAAAGATGAAACATTTGTGGATGCCAAGTCAAAGCAAGTGAATGTAGGTTCATCTTTTATTATTTAGTAATTTTAGTTATTTAATAATTGTTAAATCATAAATTTTTATTATTAACTTAAACAATTTTAATTTAGATTCATGGAGGAGGTTGTTGTGTCTTCTGTTCACTTTATATGATAGTTCAACCTTCACAAGTTGACATAGACACTCTTTATTTTAGAGGTCACAGTGGAGAGAAGAGGAGGTATATGGTCTCTAGCTCTCATGAGCCGCATCTATCTATCCTTCCTCCTATCGTAGTATCTGAGCCTACACTCACGCATCTCAGAGCTCGAGTTAGAGAGATTGTGCACAGAGCTCATAAGAAAGGTGAGATGGATAGAGCAATCATTGAAGCACTGTCGAAAGAGAGAGTTTTCAAGAGATGCAAGAGCAGATGAGGCATTTCATGGAGCAGATGCAATCTAGTCAAATACCTAATGGATCAGATCTTCAAAGATTTTTAAGTTTGGTGGATGACTTCTTTAATGTTGGATGTAAAAACATAAATGTTTATTATTAGTTATGCTTTACTTATATAACTTTTATTTTTTTTTATAGATACCGTTTAATGTTTTAACATATGAAAGACATTTTTAATTATTAATTTGTGCACTTTCTAATTTTATTAAAATGTATCAAAATATATTCTAATTAAAATAAGATGATCAGAGTAAAAAATCTATAAAATATAACATGACAAAAATAATAGCTAATTTTAATAGTCACAAACGTTAATGACGGATTTGTCACCACTCGCCACAAAATTGTAAAGATTTATATCATTAATCCATCACAAAATTATGACGGATTTTGTCACTAATCCATCAGCAATTTTGCGACGATTTTTGCCACTTAATCCGTCATACAATTTTGCGAACCTGACTTATCACTAATCCAATTCTCGCGACGGATTTTTATCACTAGTCCGTCACAATTTTGTGACTGTAATTTGTACTGTCACTATTCCGTCACAATTTTCATTGTCAGGACGGAATAGACAAAATCCATCACAAAATCACTGGATTTAATACGATAAAAATTCGCCATAATTTTGTGATGGAAACACTTTCCTCATCATTGATTTTTTTGTGACTAAACTATTTCATTACAATTTTTTAACAGATTTTCAGGTCAATATTAAAATTTTAGACGAAATTTTTCCACAAAATTTAGTGATTTGACCAATATTGTAGACGAAAATTCCGTCTCAAATCCGTCACTAAACATGATTTGTGACGGAAATTTTCGTCACTATTTTGGTTTTTTCTTGTAGTAATTCTATGCACAGCCCCACGTGAATCCTACTAGGTCTAGGAGACTTCCTGCTTAAGAATCCTAATGCCGTAGGAATCCTTATCAAGACACCAGTTAGGAACTTTCAAGGCCTCGTGGCCTATAAGACAGTAGACATCTCACACCGATTCCACTCTCAAGCCGCCACGCCCTGTGCTCCTCTAAGTCGCGAATACGCAAATGTACTGTCACAAGGCCCCAACTCGAATGCTTACTTGCCTTTCCTCATGTGCGTGCTTGGCTCACGCTTAGTGTTGCCGAGCACTTGCTTCCCTAATTTGTCTTGCTCTCTTCCCTTAGGCGGGCATGTGGCCAAGGTAGTGCTCTCATGTCGCACGGGACTCGTGAAAGACATAGCTGAGGTCGGACCATCCCTCTTGAGATCTTCTTACTTTAGTTGATCCTCCTCCAACTAGATAGGTTAAAACCTTTTTTTTAACATCTATTCGATTTGCATTATATTATGTTACGCCACAAACTCGTTTCATTCTAACTGTAACCTTAGATTCTCCCCTCTTATACCCACCTCGATTCTTCAATTAGTTTGAGTTAAGTTCATTGACACCTCCAGATAAGTTAAAACCTACCATAATAAACTAAGTAGGAATTCATTTAAATATCTCAATGTTTGTGGTAACCTAGCTAGAAAATGAAGGAAAATGAATTTGGAGGGAAAAAAATTTGGAATGCTTTTTAAATCTTAAATCTAATAATCAACAATTTAAACATGATTACCATTATTTGAAGGTATTTATACCCTCCAACCAAAAAAACATGTTGAACAACAATTATTGACATAAATATTTTAAAGAAAAGGTGAAGAAGTGCATCAATTACTATATGCAGCATTTTCTATTATAGAAATATACTACTATATGTTTGAATCACTGAAGACAACCGCCAAGAGAGTAACTGTTTAACTGAAATCATCCTCTGAAAAACCATCCCCTCCAATGGTTATCCTCACACGGCGCCCGAATTCAACGCTGATCAAATCATTTCCAACATCTTCCTTTTTTATAATAACAATAAAAATAATTCTATTTCTTCACAAATTCACGCAGTGTTTCTCTCACTCGATCAGAACTTCTTCGACTGCATTTCAAAAGAAGGAAAAAAGAAAGAAAAAGAAAAAAAAAAACCAACTCTTTCACACCCATTTTTTCCTGCAGCTAAGAAATGGCTTGTAAGCTATTTATTTTTGTTATTCTTTTTATGGCCATCGTGGCTTCCACTTTGGCAGACGACGGCACAGATGCGTCGGCTGCGGCGGACGATGTGATCGGGGAAGTGGGTGATTACGGCGGCGATGATGCGATGGCGCCCAGTAGTGACAGTGACGCCGCCGTGGAGGCGTCGCTGGGTTCGCCCCTACCGGGAGGAGATACCGCCAGCTCGGGAGGACCTACCGGAAGCTCGGGAGGAGAAACCGGAAGCTCGGGAGGAGATACCAGCAGCTCGGGAGGACCAACCGGAAGCTCGGGAGGAGATACCGGAAGCTCGGGAGGAGATACCGCCGCCAGCTCGGGACCGTCGATTGAAGACAAAGGGAACGGTGGAGGCCGCAAAGGGAATGCCGCAGCAGAATTGGAGGTGTCGGCTTTGGCCATCGGAGCTGCAGCCGTTGCTGCCGGATTCGCAGGCTTTATGGGTCAATGAATTCTTTTTTTTTGCTGCCATTTCTTCTTCTTCTTCTTCTTCTCTTCTTCTTCTTCTTCTTCTTCTTCTTCTTCTTCTTCTTCTCCATGCTTTGAAATCCTCGTAATTCCATCGTTAATTCTCAATGTTCTGTTGTTTAGGGAATCAATTTCATGAGAATAAAGAACCAACCAGATATCCAGCATTATTCCATTTTCCCTTTTTATATTTTCCCTTTTCGGAATGATCGTAGGTTTTTCACGATTATTTTGAATGATTTCAATTTTTTTTTTAAGCTACCTCTTTGATTCCTGTTTTTTTTAAACAGCTTTTAAAAACACATATAACCCTTTGGTGTTATTTGGAACTTAATCTTTTTATTATCTAAATTTAATCTTTTTATCTGAATTTATTGAATTTGTGTCCGGAGTGTTTTTCTTGTTTTTCAAATCAAAAATAGTAACAAAACATATCATATCCCCTTTTTATATTTTTCCTTTTTTCGGAATGATATTAGGTTTTTGAAGATTATTTAGAATGATTTCCATTTTTTTAAGCTTGAGACTTGTAATTGAATTTAAGGAATAGTTTGGAAATTATTGTCAAAATAATTTGTTTGTTTGTTTTATAAATAAAATTCTGAAATTACAAATGGTATAATCAACTATTTATGAATTTGTTTTTAAATGGCGGTCAATGTTATATTTTACTAAATTTTTAATCATAACTTTTATTTATTCAAACTTGCAATCGATCGACAGTATCCAAAAATATAAATCATAAAAATTATAAATTCATTTAAACAATATTTGGGTTAATAAAGATAATAAATCGATAAACTTTATAAATTCAGATAAAAATAATGATCAATATCTAAGAAGATTGTTTTAACATATATATATATATATCGATTGATACCCATATATATGATATCTCTGACGCTCACTTTATCTATCTCAATCGCTTCCAGCACACAAATAAAAAGTCACAACAAAATGATTTAAAGCATCGGGCTTCAGATTAGCAAACAACAAACCAACTGCAGAATAAGACAAAGGCAACACGAAAAAATAAGATAGGACCTAAATCTTTATGGAAGAACTCACTTTATTAAGTAAAAAAAATGAAAGAAATTACCTTCACCCATTCGATCGTCTATCTCTACATTCGTTCAATTGTTATCATCATTAGATATCATCATCGATCTTCACAAGCCATTTCTAATTTCGCTTATTGAGGTTTCGGTTTGATCAACCATCATTTCCGAGTTATGTATTGCTTCTCAAAGAATCTTCAAGTTAAAATCTAAAATTATCTTTACAATAACTTTTTCTTTTCAATAATTGACTTCTACGCTATATTCAAAATGTTTGATACTGAAAATTTGAAATGATTTTTCACTTTTTGTATTTCATTAAATTAATCATTTTGTAATTCAAATAGAGTTACAAATAGTTTATGATCTGCTAATTTTTTTTAACTCAATCCAACCAGATCATCTTTAATTAACTCGACTCAATATACCAACTCGAGTTTTATACTTCCACTCCATTGAAGCATATTTCAGCCCCATGATTTTGTATGCTCGAGTTTGACTTCAGTTGACTCTTCAATATAGTCCCAATCCCATCCAAGCGCAATCCCACTATGGCTTGACTGACTTGAGAGCACGAGACCTCTCTTACACCCATCATGTGACCTCTCGTACACCCCATCCCCTTGGGCAAAGCGGCAAAGCTTTTCCTTACTTAATAACATATGATAACTATGGAATCAATAAATATTTAAAACATTTGGACTCATAGGTCATTCATCATGACATGTTGTTATATAATCAATGTATAATGATAATAAAACGCTAGAAACAATAAAATATCAAATTTACTGAAACCCCATAAAATACTACGACGTATAAAGGTTTCATTTCGAATCTTAATACCATGCAAGAGCATAGTTTAATATCAAACTATAAAATATTGATATTACGAAAATATTTGAGAGAAAAGATCCATACCGCCCCCGCACCCCTTTGTGGGACAAGCTACACCTATCAATCCAACCTCTTTGTTGTCACAACAAATCCTTTTTTTTTTCTCAACTTTTCTTTTTTACAAAAATCGCATCGCAAGCCTTCAATCAAATATAAGCCTAAAACCAAATTCCGATAAGAGATCATCAATCATTGGTGATTTTCAATCTCATATATGAGATGTGAATGTTAATCATGGGCAAGAAGATGGGTCGCTGATGGGGTGGAGACACGATCTCAAGAAAGCAAATTCAAAATACCATCCTTCGCTTAAAATTGAGCAATCTAAGCCAAACGTAAAACTAATCACTACGTCCCTGTCCTTTAATACATCCACCTCTCTCCCCGGTAATACCCATCCACCACCACCGCCACCGCCACCGCCACCGCCACCACCACCACCCCCAACATTCGAATCCCTTCCAGTTAACATTATTCCGACATGAAAGGAGCAGCAGCAATACTAATCGCCTTCTTGGTGGCCATAGCCACGGTCAACTTCGTGGCGGAGCCAGCCAGCGCCGTCACCTGCGCCGCCGTGAACAAGGCCCTGGCCCCCTGCCTCTCCTACCTTACCGGCGGCGGCGCTCCGTCTTCGGAATGCTGTAACGGCGTCAGAACCCTTAAGTCAATGGCACCCACCACCACCGACAGGCAAACAGCCTGCCAGTGCGCCAAGGACGCCGCCAGCCGCAACCCCAACCTCAGGGAAGAAGCCGCCGCCGCCCTCCCCTCCGAGTGCGGCGCATGCACCAACATCCCCATCTCCCGAACACGGACTGCTCTTCGTAAGACCATCGATTCCACATTAATTATCGATTACTACGTTGTTTTTTTAATGATTCATTTCTTAAATTTGTGTTGGTTGCAGTATCTCTTAGGATGGATGGATGAAAGGCGGAGCCGCCGCCGCCGCCGCTAGTAGAGATGAATATTGAATAATGAGAGGAATGAGGCGGCGCTGTATAATATTACTTCATTTCCTTTATTTACTTCTTGTATTAGTGAGTGGTTCTCTTGGCTGAGTGAGAACCGCACTTGCATGTATATTTACTCTTATAAATAAAATCAGCAATCCTCATATATTGATGGATTATTTGGATCCCTCTTGTTTTATTAATTAGAAATTTGCACATTTTAATCTAAAAGTTGAAAAATATGTCTACTTAATTCAAATGAATAAAGTGGTGACGAGATTAAGTAAAAACCTAAAATCGAACTGACAAAAAAAAACTGAAAAATCGGTTAATCGAACTGAGCGGTTAGGTTTTTGTTTTTGTTTAAAAAAAAAAAAAAAACTTTGTTTCATTTAGCTCAGTTTATAAATACAAACCGTGGAGTTCGCTAACCAAATGAAAATAAAAATATATAGAAAATAGGTTTCCCTACTCTGTGTGAAAATTGTGTCACTTTATACGCTAAGCTACATTTTTACATTTCTTTGGATTTGTTTCTTTTTTTTATTAAAATTAATAAAACATAAAGTTGATTAAAAAATTCGTGATTAAATTATTTAATTTCATGTGTTATATATATTATTTATGGATGTATTATAAATGTACAAGTGTTATAAGATTGCAAATGAATAAATTATATATTTTTCTTACTTTGTATTGTATAAATAATTATTATTATAATTTGAACTTTATGATGGGATTGAAATTTATTTTTTTAATTATGGTTAATCGAAAAATAGTTAGAAGATTTGAATAATCTGTATAATGAAGTTAGTTTTTTATTTATATAATAATGCACTAAAAAACCGATGATCGATTTTTATGTTAACTTGTAGATCAATCATATGATGCACAAGAAACCCTTCTCAAATTTAGAGTCTTATGCCACAAACTAGATACCCATGTGTGATGGATCATGCCCCTTGAATTTAAATCTTGGGGTCCTACCACAAAAAGAGAGTACAATATGTTAATATGCAAAACTATAAATAATTACAGCTAATGAGATTTAGCTCAAGTGATAAAGATTATAAATATTTATATTAATGCAAATTTAAAATAATTATTTTTTTATGGTAATAAATTTTAAAATATTTAATCAATAAATAAATGTATATAAATATTTCTTATTAATAAAACCTAATATAATTATTTTTATTATAAAATAAACGTTCCTAAACATTTTGTATCAATAAAAACTTAACATAATAAGTTTTATGATTATAGAAATTTTTTTAAAAGATATTTACTGTAAATATTTGAATTAATGATTGAAAGTATATCATATTAATGATTAAATAGAATAAATAAATATTTTAGGAAAATAAATAGATATTCTAAGGATAAATAAATAAGTGTTTTAGAATATCTAAAATATTTGAAGTATTCTTTAAAGATCACCTCCTAAGTAAGCTTTCAAAAAATTTTAAATTTTAAAAGGGCTTTAAAAATTTCAAAATATTACCGAATATTTATTTTTTTCCTAAAAATAATTTTAAATGGACCATAAACAAAATTGCTTTTCAAAAATATGCTCATATAGTCAGTCATATTTGCTTTTAAAATACGTGTCACAGCCCATATACTTTAAAAAGATGGGCTTGACCCAGCCATTAAAGCCCACCAATGAGCCCAATGAGAAGGCCCAGCAGAAGAGTGATTGGTTTCCTGGCCGAGCAAAGGTCAAAACACCCTCATAACAGAGCACCCTGGATTTGCCTGACCGCAGAGAAACCTCGGTTATTCTGTCATTTCCTGAGGCAGCCCTAAAAAGAGGGACTTTGTAGCATTGTGATTTCACTTGGTCGTCCCACATGCAACAGAGAATGTGCGGTGGAAAGAATACACGTGTCATATATATATAAATAAATAATATATATATAAATAAATAAATTATATATATATATATAGAGAGATATATATATATATATATATATATATATATATTCAGAAGGTGTTCTCAACAGAAAACCTCCTTCTCTCTCTGCCGCTTTCTCTCTCCTTAACTTTCTAACCAAAACGAAGAAGAGGGTTCTCTCTACTTCTCTTTCTCTCCATTTCATTTCACTTTTCTGTCACTTTCTTGGAGTTAGGCACTTATGCCATTCTGATATGGTAGAAATGACAAGGGAAAGAAATCGAATGTCTTAATCGTGGCAGTATAGGAGGATTCCGATCACATTGACGGTGAGCTTGTCCTCTAATATCGAGAAGTTGCAGGAGCTCCAGGATGAGCTCGAGTAGTTGTCTGATTCTATCCGCTTTTGCTGCTGTTGTTCGTTTACCCTGTGGTTTTCATGTGTTTATTGCTGTTTTTTTTTTTGTACCGAGGTTGATGAGGTGTTTCTGTGGCTCGAAAGAGTGAATTAGGTTGAATTGGACCGCTTTTTCGTGCTTGTTAATGACGATGAGCTCCAATTATTAGTGGTGTGGTGTGGGTGTTGCTCCTTAGAGGTCGTAGTTTGTTATGGATTCTTGATTCGAGATTCTTTTTTAGCGGATTTTTTGTGAATGTGGTTGGCTAAGTTTAAGAATTATGCTGTCTGTACTGCGTTGAGTGGTTGCCCATTTTGATTCAAAGCCAAAGACAGCATTTCATATGAAATGCCGTGTTATCAGATTGTTGCTATTATTTTTGCTTCAGACATTGTTTTGCTGTGTTCTGTCTGGAATGGTTGTCAATTTTGATCCAGGGGGCAATTCTAGAGGCAGTACCTGCCAGGCATTGTTTGATATGGTGGCTTCAGTTTAGTGTTATTCTACTCTGAGCCTGGTTCAAAGCCATGCCCATCTTTGGCTTACACTTTGAATATGAATTTTTTGTTAGCATACACTTCTGAATATGATTGTGTCAGTGTACTGTTATGCTGTTTATACTGGTTACCATGGTTTCACATGTTGATTTGGAGCCGGGAATGACAATTTGATTATAAAATGGATAAAGTGGCAAGTGTGGGTGATTTTCACGGTGGTTCATTATTTTTCTACATGTATGAATGGGGCCACCAAAAACCTGGGGGCTATCTTTACAGTCATTGATCTAAGATCAGTCTAGATTTCTTGAAATGACATGTGCTTTTACAATCATAATGATTCAGCCGCCCTTCTGTAATGGAAATGTTGGACTGTGATGGGAGAAATTATATATAAAACATCTGATCCAATATATATATAACATGAGTGGGGCACCAGGTTTGCATTTTGGATGCCGATCCTTTGTCATTGGTTTTATTGGGTTACTCCTATATGTAAAGTAGCTATTGTTAATCAGCAATAAATTCAAACAATTCATTAAATATATCTTATAGTATTGATTGTAGTGTCACTATCCACAGTTTTTTTCCTTAGGTTTGCATGAAACCAGCTTAGTTCGCTGAATTCTATCTAAGAATTTCCTATTTGCCAATCTTAATGAAGCCTGATGTTTGCATTGCTATTCAATAGGTTAATGAAGAAGCAAGCGACAAAGTATTGGAACTTGAGCAGAAGTACAATGAGATACGCAGCCCTGTTTATATTAAACGGAATGAAATCATCAAATCTATCCCCGACTTTTGGTTGACTGCTGTCAGTAATCTATCCCACTGACAAAAGCTTGTATCTATATCAATAAGGCCTATCTATTCTGCACAATTTTAATACTTGATGACTCTGTTATTTCTCTGTGCAGTTCTTGAGTCATCCTGCACTGTGTGATTCTTATGAGGAAGATCAAAAGGCTTGTCAGCATGACGGGAAAATATACTGTCTGAGTTTTTACTTCTTGAAGTGAACTGGCCGCTACTTCCACTTGTTCTTCCTGGAGTTTATTCTTTTTAGCATTAATGACATTGTATCTATTCTTGTTTGAATTACTAAGAACTAATACAAAAAGGGCTAACAACAATGTTATTCTGGATGCTGTTGTGCGACTGGAAATGAAAGTTGGTATTATTTCATGATATTTCTTCTTTCTACTTGGATAGATATTCAAGTACTTCTGTCTCTGGAGGTGGAAGATTTTAAAGATGAAGTCTGATACCAATCACTTGTGTCTGCTTCTACCTCGGTCACCTTGTGCCTTTTAGTAAGGGTGACCTTTATCTCTTATTGTTTTCTTTCTTTTTGAGATGCTTCATATGGTTTATACATTTTTATTGTGCATCAAATTTCAGAATTTCAACCAGAATCCTTATTTCAAGATATGGTGTTTTATGTAAAAGTATGTTTTTGATGAGGGAACAACTAAGATAATCCGGAACAGCTATATCAAATGGAAGGAAATGGTAATGGTGATAACCCTATCCTCACACATATATCTGAATTTGATACTATAACTGAGTTTAATATGTAGCAAAATTTAATGGAGTCAATCATGACAAGAAAGGAAACAAAAGGCCCTTCGCTGAGGAGAGGTGGGTTTTCTCTCTATTTTGTCTTTCCCGTTGAACTAATCCTTATCCAGTATCTAAAATGCTTTGTGGGGGTTTTGGGATCTTTAGGAAAGTGAAAGGCCATCTAGACATGAGTTTATCAGTTTTTCTAAAACCCAAAAGTTGAAGTTGAGAAAATTGTTTGATTTTTCTATGGAAGGTTGATACATTTGAGATGTACACAGAGGGGTCAAGTAGCTATCTTGCAAATTGGACCATTCTATTGTCGGAAATGTGAGCAGGTCATGTTCTGCATTTGTTTGCTTAGGCTTGAAACAGTATATATAAGTTGAGTGTTTGCCCATGTCATACCAGTTCTTTAGTTGTTTACATTATGCATGCATCCACATTGAATTATTCAATGTTGTAGCTATTACTGTAACACATTTCAATTTTTATCTAATCTGACAACATTGTCATTATGCTGAAGAATGATTTTGTTATGTTACCTTAGCTTCAATTCCTCTCTTGCATCTTCTTGTTGCATGAAAGCAATTGATCAACAGCACTTAGACCCAAATAGACATGTTGAATGTGAGTATGTCTCCAAATTCGGGATTTATTTAGTACCTGAATTTTAGGACACATGGACATAACTAATTGACATAATTTCTATTTTCCTCATTCTATACTATCATCCATATTTGTATTAATTGTATAGAATGTCCAACATGGGCACTTAACTCATATCCATGCAACAAAGAAATATATTTTATAAGAGTTTGAGGTGAGCTTTTTCCTTTGTGGGAAACATTACCAATTATACATCTGACTATCGGAGACTTGTTAGACACTTGATGTCTCATACCAACACTTCATCATCCATGTCATTTTCAATACTACACATAACACATAGTTTTGAGTGTTCACTTTTATAACAAGTTATCACTCCTTCTTTCTTTGGCTCTTATTTAAAAATGATCCTGGAGCAAAGGAAAACATAGACTTATTATCTAAATGTATTTCCTTTTCTGCATTCCAAATCTATACCAAATTTGTCTTGTCAAGCCAGATTGGCTCTTTTTTTCCATTATGGCTTTCTTCACTTTGTTTCAAATTATTCGCACTCTAATTTCTTATATATTTTTGTCTTTACTGCATCAAATTCATACAAATTTGTTCTGTTTAGTATCATTGCTCTTTCCATCATGACTTTTTCTACTTGTTTCAACAAATTATTTGGTACTATAATTTTTCTTATTGTTTTATCTTTAAGCTAGCTTTATATTCTCGTATGTATACATATTTAAGAAAATGGTCTTTATGAAAGGATAAATGAAGAGGGAAAGAAATCTCACATAAGCAAAGAAAAACAAGAAAGTGCTAGATTTGACTGAACTCTCTTAGCAAATGTGGTTACCTTCTGCTAGTAAATATATGAATCCTAGAAATGGAAGATATCGTCATTCAAAATGTCCATGTAGATCTTGACAAGTGACCTCTAAATAGTTTTGATAAGCCTTGTTGAATCAAGTATTGTGGTATCCTCAGACATTTTGTTATTCTAAAATATCAGAGTGGGAAAACAATCTGTATTTTGATTTGTTGGTATATACACTATGAGATTTTAGTCGTTATGACGAGGAGGCCCAAACCCAAACTGATTTTTCTTTGTGTCACCAAACTGAAGATGGTGAATCAGGCCTCATCGCCTACTTTTTTGAGGTAATAAGATGAATATGGATGAACAAACCCGCTCTTGTGTTCATAGATGATAAAATAAATGTACTTTGTGAACACTGTAGAAGTTGAAGACTCGGCTAACTGAAGAGGCAATACATTTCTAAAGGTAAGACTTATTTCGACAGACGTTGCTCGTCCAACCTACCACCCAGGCCATGTCCTCGCTTTCGACCGCCAGAAAGTTAAGATCATATTGGAAAAAATTCAAAGAGACTTTCTATGGGGAGGTGGCAACCTTGAAAGGAAGATCCATCTGGTCAAGTGGGATATTGTTTGTTCTAGCAAAGTGAAAGGTGGTTTAGGCATTTGTAGTCTTTCAAACTTCAACAAGGCCCTATTAGGAAAGTGGAATTGGAGATTTGCTATGGAGGAAAATGCGGTTTAGAGGAATACGCCAAAGCATGGTATGAAGGGGGATGGTTCTACTCCGAGAGGCGCTTATGGTGTCACTTTGGAAGGATATTGAAAAGAAGTGATCTAAATAAGGCAAACTATTCGTTTACGGGAAATGGGCGCAAAGTCAAATTCTTGGGAGGACGTCTGCGCGTGGAGCCCTTGCTCCTCTTTTCCCTTCCCTCATGAGGTGGCTAGCCTAAAGGGGATATGGTGGCGGATTTGTGGGAAGTCACCGGGACAAGAGGAGGGTGGAACTTTAGATAGAGATACTTTAATGATTGGGAATTAGAAGAGGCAATGTAGATTTATGTGAATTATTAGTACCAAAAGCCGTTCTTCGCTGATAGAATTTGGTGGAGTAAGAAGCGATGGTATGTTCTCATTGTGCTCAGAAGTTATGACTTATCTGATGGCGGGAGGCAACATCTAATGTTTGTCAGACATTTGAATCCCATTGCGCCTACAAAGGTGGGGTTTTTGTGGGAGGTGTGGTGTGTGAAGATTTTGACTACATCACTTAAAACGTGGTTTCTGCAAGTAGGTGTCCTTTTTTAGGGGCAGACGAAGAAGTTTTGAGCATCTCTTTATTCACTACCATAAGATTTTGACTGTAGACTACATTGTTTTCCCGTCAAGGTGGATTGGTTTGTCCCTAACTGTCAAAGAATGCTAATATTGGGTCTGGCTTCCTCTCGCAAGAAAAAGAAGCAAAGTTGTGGAGGCGCCTCCCAGGCTTGTTGTGCAATTTGGATTGAGAGGAACAAAGTGGTTTTTGAGGATATGTAGCTCAAGCAGGGATAGGTTGGAAGTCCTATTTATTAGGTCTTTCAAGTAGGGCAACTATGATTCCTAATGAATCTTTTCCTTTTAAGAGGGTGTTGGTCTCTATGTAGTCAGGCAGTGGGCTGTTTTGTTTTTTGTCTTGTTTTCCCTTTGTGCCGTTTCCGCCCTTGTATACTTAGTGTACTTTATGGTGCCCGGTTGTGGCTTTCCCCTTTTTAATATATGGTTTTCTTGCCTATCAAAAAACTGCTTTAGAACCTAGGTAATCTTAGTGCTTGGCTCCTCTCATCCCCAAATACATTGATTCTTCATTTCTACAATTGCACTTACACATGACTGGTGTTTTCCAAATAAAAAATAAGAAGAAATTTTCATTAAGAGCTAAAACCAACAGAAGTATTTTCCTCATTATGCTGAAAACACTGATTTCATAGAGATGGACTTTGGCTTGCTCCAGGTTTTTTTTGCTTTCAAATGTGTATATTTGCATATAGATAGATAGGGAATGACAACACATATATCAAATGGTGTCTAACAAAATGGGCACAAACCTAGAGCTTTTTTTTTTTGTTTGTGTTGCAAATACACGTTCCTAACCATTTTCAAGAATGTGTCAGAGTGCAGCCTTGCTTGGTTCAGTGAAACTCAACAGAAAGATACTGCAGATGGTCTTCATGATGAGGTAACCATGGTTGTTTCTATCAAAAATATATTCCAGTTTTCAGTGGGTGGGCTCTAGATGAGAATGGGTTTGTTTTTTTGTTTATCTTTTTTCTTTCTATAATTTTTAGTCTCACAAGAGAGAGTATATTCCAGTTTTATACTTCAATAATGTTGATGACTAGCTGATTTTTTTACCATATTTGGTGTCTTTTTTCTATCTTCTTCTCCGTGTCCAGAAAAGGGATGGTTGAAATTATACTGGATTTTTTTTACTCTCTTGTTTGCTTAAAGTTTATCTATCTTCACTCTGCAATATCAGGTGGCAGATATAATTATGAAGATCTAGCCCAATCCCTCAAATATTTCAAGTAACAATGTAAGATTTTTCATCTTTGTGTGTATGCATTATAGTAGGAGGAATAACAGATGATCTTGCTAGATTATGTTCTTCTTTACTTGTATTTTGGTCTGAGAGGATATGATTCCATTGGAGCGCAGGCTGATGAAGAGGAATCTGACGGAGATGAGGATGATGATGAGGTATGTGAAGATTTGAACTCATAAATACACATCCATTTGTAGCTATTGTTCTTTGTGGCTAGGTAGTCGATGCTGCTCACATGCGATCATAATTTTATTTGCCAAGGCTCGTAATTCGTGGACCCTTTGCATCACATTTGCCACCAAAGGAGACCCAACATTAGAAGCATTAATTGCTGGTTGAAGTTTAAGTTCAAAATTAGGGAGTATGGCAAACATTTGGAGCATGAAAGATTTGTTGGAATGGTGTGGAAGTTTAAGTTTAGATTTAGGTGCTTGAAAAGAATTTACTAAAGGATCCTTGAAGTATGACGTATTTGAAGTCCACATTGGATCATCTTTACATTTTCTGTTGAATTGAATGCCTTTTTCTTATGTTTGTTTAGCAGAAGTATTAAGTTCAGGCTGTTAGGGGTTCCATCCATATCACTCGAATTTAAGTTTTGTTTAAGTTCTATTAGGAGAAATTTCAGGTTACGTGTGAAACCTTTGTAAAATTTTATGTGCATGACAGTGGTCATTATACTGTGTTGGCCCATATGGTTTTGTTGTATTCTAAAACAAGAGATTGGTGTGCATTTGCATGGGGATTATCTAATCTGGCACTTGCAGAGAACTTGATCTCGGAACCAACATAGGGATGAAAAACATTAATTTTTTCCCTTAGATGAAATTTAATATACACTTTCAGCAAACGTTGATTAATATGCACATTCACATACACAGAAATGAAGGAACTATTGTGTTTGTGCTTTGAACCTTGGTTGTCTTTTGCTTTTAAGCTTCACTTCTGATTCAATTCACCTCATTTTGAGGATGGTAAGTAGGAATGATGTCTAATTAGAATCTGCTCTATTCTTCCTTCTGTTTAACATGCAGCTTTAAACGAAAGAAAAAAGAAAAAAAGAAAACCTTCTCTGCCTTTCCTAAGAGATAAGGCAGAAGTGTTGTCTCCTATCAATATGCATTGTAATAATATATGGTCTTCTCTACTTTTGAAATTGATGTAGCATTATTTCCCAATGCCTTCTAGTGAAAAGCTTTTATGGCAATTACATTGCTCGATGCTTTTGTCGATCACAAGAACCTTGACAAAACTTAAGACATGTTTGGTTCCTGTTTTTGAAAATTGTTTTTAAGAGCAGATTTTGACAGCACATAGAACATCTGTTCTTGTTCTTTGAATTTAGTGTTTTCTGTGTTTTGTGTTTTTTTTTTAAATAAAAAATAAACTGGGAACCAAATATGTTTTCCTTGTTTTTGTAACGTAAAACTAAGCTCTCAAACCTCAAGTAGTAACACAATTTTGGTGCTATGAGACTGGTAGGGAAAATTATTCTATTTGAAATAACAGTGTTCCAATTCTTTAGCATCTCCTTTTTGGGTTATGGAAAAAGCTCTCTGATTTCACAATTAATGCACTGCCAAATGCTTTTATCCATCCAGTAGTTCTAACTCCTGCATGTCTATTAAACAGGAAAGGGGAGATGACGAGGACGAGGAGCAAGAGGACGAGGATGAGGGGATCCAGGAAGACAGTTGAACTCCCTTCAGCCTGGCCTTTTTCGTCTCGGTTGCTGTCACCGGTTTTGATCGGAGAAATGTGAGGCAAAACTTTCCAGTTATTGTAGGCATTGTAGCACAAAGAAAGACAATTTTACCTGTTCTTTTTTTTAATGGTAGTCGTCTTGTAGCTAAAGGAGACTGCTGCCCTGGTTATTTATCAGTATTTGGTTGAGTATCTTTACATTTCCCAGTTTTACTTTTCTTCTGGTTTCTTAAATATATAGAAAGAAGAGATTTGGGTGATGAAGCCAACGGTATATGCAGTTGCTGCATTTTGTTTTTGAATTTACAGTTGTGCTCTCGACTCTTAAGATTCATCTCCTCCCAAATCTTTACAAACAGAAAAATAAAACGTTCATTGTTCGTTAACTTGAGTTGATTAATTTTATGTTTCCTGTTGGCATACTAAGTCAGCCATACTAGGCCTGAGTCTTTTGTTGCAATTGCCATCGACATATGATCATTTAAGGCCTCAATCTGTATCCAAATTCTGACTTTCTATTATCGTTTTTTTATTATTATTTAGATTTTCTTTCAAAAAAAATTATGTGAATCAACAT
>JAEQBH010009359.1:0-77209 GCA_016808115.1 Tetrastigma voinierianum | reverse complement strand
ACCCTTATATTAGCCAAAACCCTTTATAGGCAGGGATGATATTTCATGCGTGGACATGTTCAACTCTTTAATACAAAAATTAAATTTACATCAACAGAAATAGATGAAAAAGAAAGAGGCGAGTTTTCTAAGACTTATCTGATCTCCCAGCCTGAAAGATTCTCAGTTGTCTGGAAAAAATTTGCTAAGAACTCAAACATCAAAAACAGTTATCTCAGCCTATTCTCCATGAAGGTATGTAGTTATGTACAATGTAATAGTTCTAGGTCTATTCAACATGTTTTCAATTATTTTCTCAGAATGTGATGCCATGAATGAGTTCAGTTGGAAAATTATTTCCTATTTTCAAAAACAAAAAGTTATTTCTGCAAACAGTTTCTACTATAAGCATTGGTGTTTTTTTTTTTTTTTTTTTCTTTAAAAACAGAAACATTCACTTACTATGAGATAAATGAACGCTGTACAAAAAATACGAGTGTTCTTCTCCCCAAGCAAAACCATCAGTAAATCCTAATCAAGCGAGAGAAAATGATATGCTCTAGACATGTGGACATACATTACTAAAAGTGTTTACCTATCAAAAATAAAACAAACTTAGAAGTAGTCACATGAAAGTCATGGGATGAAAAGTGATAATTTTCTGTATTTTAGATTTGGACTATTCTCACCATGTTTACATGTGGGATTACAAGAGAAAGTTAAAAAAGGAAACAAGAGACATAAAAAGGAAACTAATCTTATTCCTCTAAAAACAGAAAAAGGAAACTAATAGAACCTCAATTTAAGGATTCTGAAATAATTTCTTTATTCTATTTACAAATCAACATTCTACTTTACAGCTCAACACTCCCGCAAGAGTGAACATAAGCCTTCCTTCATTCCCCAAGCTTCTGAATACAAGATTGTGGAACATTGAACTGCTTCAACCCTTTGTTAGAATATCAGCTAATTGATGTTCTCGACAGAACATAGGTAATACACGTACTTTACTCCTTCCTCCAATTTTTTCTTTGATGAAATGTCTATCGTAACCTCAATATGTTTTGTCCTATCAGAGTCAGATAGGTTATGAGCATTTGAGCTAGATACTCTCAACTTGTCGTCATTGTAATGGGAAAGCTTCATAAGGTCATCCCACTTGATTCTCAAATCATCTAGAATAATCTTCAACCAAAGTAGTTCACACAACCCCTGAGCAGTGGCCCTAAACTCTTATTCTACAGACTACCTTGCTACCATATTCTGCTTTTTACTTCTCCATGTTACCAAATTACCTCCAAGAAAAGTACAATACCCCCGTGGCTGATCTTGATCCAATTATGAACCCGCGTAGTCGCCTGATGTATGCTTCAGAGCAGCATCGCTCTTTCTTGAACAAATTCCTTCCCGAGGTTGGCCAAGTACGTAGTGTCCCTCGTAGCAACTCACACAGGTTCTCCTCGATCATGCATGAATTGGATTTCTAATCACGCCATCAGTAGGCGATGCCCAGCCTGAGTATTGTGCATATGAGCTTCTCGCCAACCAGCCTCCGGGGTACATTCTTTTTATCCACCATCGTTCTTTTCTCTCTTTTTGCCTCTCCCCGTTTGTGGTTTGGATCCGTTGTCGTGCAGATTTGGTTTACACCAATCTTCCTCGTTCATTAATAAATCAATCACATGCTTTGTCGAAAGAGATGAAGATCCCTCGTAGAATATGCCAAATTCAATACCAAGGAAGTACTTCAGCTTTCCTCAGTTCTTTTATTCCTCAAACCCTTGTTACAATCTTGCTTTCACATCATGCTTCTCTCTCTCATCATTTCTGGTCATTATGATATCGTCAACATAGACTAGAAGAGCAGTTACTCCCCCTGCAGCGGAGTGCTTAATGAAGAGAGTGTGGTCACCATGGCTTTGTTTATACCCAAACTCTTTCATGACTTTTGCAAATCTTCAAAACTGGGCCCTAGAGATTGTTTTTAACCTTATTGTATGGGCCTTTTCAACTTTGCACACTTTGTTACCGCGCTCCTCTCAAACCCAGTAGATGTTCATGTAAATCTCTTCATCTAAATCACCATGAAGAACTCCGCATTCTTAACATCATACCGTAGAGTCACACTGTAGTGGGCAGCCACGACAGATTTACGTAGTATTCACTTTTGCAACTCGGGAGCAAAAGTCTTCTTAATAATCAACTCCATGCCTCAGTGCACCCCTTTGGTTAATAATCTTGCTTTATGTCTCTCAAGAGATCCATCAGCCTTATATTTCAATGTGAAAATCCACTTGCAATCAATAATGTTTTTCCCTTTCGGTCTTTCAATGATCTTCTATGTTTTATTCTTTTTAAATGCACTCATCTCCTCTCTCATAGCATCCTTCCATTCCCTTTTTGTTAATGCCTCGTAAAACAAGTGTTAGGATGATATGAGTTTATACCACAATGAAATTCCTTGCGGGCTGGTGACATGCTTAAGAGACACATAATGTGATAGTGGATAAAGTGGTCTGTGTTAGTATTCTAGTGCCTTTCTGACAAAGAATGGAAGGTCTAGGTCTTAGGTTGTTCAAGAGTCACTGAAGTTTCACCAGGTTGCGTATGTAAAGGTGGGTATGATCTTACCGTGATTTCATTCCCAGGGTCTGAGTTGGATTCTTGGACCTGCTTCGGTTCTGGAATGGCCTTTTCCCTTGAGTACATCTAAAGAAACTGTGGAAAATTGCGAATGACACTGGTTGGAACAAGGGATGGCACGAGTTCAATGGTAGAATTGCTGGCTCTTCACGTCGCCCGGAGCCAGAAATGAGGAAGTGTCAAGAGGTTCAGTGACTCACAAGTGACCATCTTCCATCATTAAAATCTCCCCGAAGACGTGACTCGGGGGAAAAAATGCTTTGAGCTGATGAAGGTGACATCTCCAGAGATGTAAAAATTTTCTCTGTCGAGGGCTGCACAATATTTTAACCCTTTTTTGAGTGGATGGTAATCAAGGAACATCAACATTTTATGGCTCCTGTGGGTTCAGCTTAATTCTTAAGTGTTAGCCGTGGACATGAACAAATGCAGCGGCACCCAAATACCCCAGAGTTACCCATTTCCTGGTGTCTCCGGGGCGTAGATATGAAACTCTAAGTACCTCTGCACGAGACTTTGAGCTGTTCAACACCTCGTGTAGGAATTCTATTTATCGTAAAATTCTTGAAAGAAGAACAACTTCCTTCAATAGATCTCAGAGCATTCCCTCGAAAGAGTAAGGCTCGGGTCCAGGTAAAGTAAAATGTCCTTCTTCTCTCTCGTTGCCACCCCATTTTGTTTGCGTGTTAACAATAGGTTGTGATATAGTCATGAGAATGCCCCTGATTGAAAATAAAGGTGACAAAATCTGGTTGAAGTAATCTCAAGATTATTCGCCCTAAAGCTTTTTACATTTTAACCCAGTTCTGCTGAACTACTTGAGCGAAATTGCAGATAACAATACCAACATCAGATTTTTGTTTAAGAAGAAAGATCCATGTAACCCGAATACAGTCATTAATTAAGGATACAAACCAACGAGCCCCAAAAACATTAGGTATGGTCAAAGGACCCCATATGTCACTATGAATTAAATGAAAAGGATGAGAACTTCTTTTATTGCTAATAGGAAAAGATACACGAGTATGTGTTTTATGCCAATTCGTAGGTTTCCAAAATGGAAACTAGAAATATCTTATCCTTAGAACAACAAGGAACATGACTCTTTAAAAACCCTAAAAGATGATTTAGGATCTAGGTGATACAACCAAATGGTGAGCCTTTATTTGAGGAACCTGAGAAAAGACAAAAAATTATTACTAGTTTTTCTCGAGATAATTCAAGGTGATAAAGACCTGCCTTCCTTAGCAAAGTGTGTCCAATCCTCCTCCCTGTAACCCTATTCCTAAAAAACACACAAGAAGGGAAAAATAGCATAACATTTAAGATCATGAGTAAGCTTTTTGAATGGAAACAATGGTCGACAATTTTGGTGTACATGGAGGACATTTTTAAGGATAAAGTGGTAAGTGTGATATATGTCTCAAAACTCGCAATAGTAAATGGTGTGTTGAGCCATCGCCATTGCACTGCTACTTAGGCTTCGGGAGTATAAAAAGGAAAAAAAGTCGTAGATTGGGAGTCATATAGTGTAAGTGGCACCCAGTCTATTTCCAAGAATCATCATAAACCTTGTTTCCGAGGCATTTATGCAAAAAGAGAATGAAGGTACCCTAAGCCAAAGAACAAGCTCCGTAGGTTTGTCAATCCCAAATGCTTTCAACTTCTCCATTTCTTCATTATCGAACCCACCGGTTGCTGCGACTTTCCTCGCTTTAAGTCGTTTCTACCATGTGTGCCGAGGCCTTTAGCTCTGCTCCACTGCTTCCTATTTCGACTTGGTGGCTACCATTCACCTTTATATGCAGCCAAATATTTTGCAGACATCTCTAGATTCAACAATCTCCTCCAATTGTAGTAGTCGCTTCCAACGTTTGACATCTTTAACTAAAAACCTGATGTAAGAATGCATCATACTTCAAAAAATCATAAGCAAACAGAGCGTAGAAAGAAAAAACGTGAAAAAGCAAAAGCAAATCCAATCCATAAGGCTTTAAAAAATGGCAATGGAGTTATCGATGCTTAGGAGTTTTTAGAAACCTACATTTTGATACACATGACAAAATACGGGAGGCTAGGCAAAATGATAATTTTCTATATATTAGATTGACTATACACCTGTTTATAGGGATTACAAGAGAAAGCAAAAAGGAAACAAGAGACATAAAAAGGAAAAACTAACTTATTCCTTAAACAAAAAGGAAACTAACTAAACCCTAGATTCTAAGGATTCTAAAAATAATTCTCCTATTCTATTTTATAGATCGAACTGTCTATTTGGCAGCTTTAACAAAAGAGTCACAAACAAGTACAATCCATAAAACTTAAACCTAGGGGTAGAAAATCCCCCCACGTAAGATATCAACCCGACCAACACTCATTTTGCTAAAATATCTCGCCACTAGAAATTCGGCGCAATGCCGAATTGCATCCACCAATAGCTCCGTGCCCAGGAACATTGATCTTCCGAATCCTTATTCAACTGTCATTGACTCCTCCTACACCATGAATCCCTTAAAGCTACCACAAATGCCCCCTGCTATATATCATCTCATAGGATCTCTTGGCATTCAAAGTATTCAAATGGAACTTCCTCTCTTCCATGTTTCAAGACCAATAACTATCTAAGAGATGCCATACTTATTTCTAAACAATGCAATCTAATAAGTCCTCATAACACCCCCTTCCTTTCATTTATTTGTTTGGGTGGTACAGTTAATTTAAATAACAGCATGCGCTCCATGTATCACATGCCAATGAGAGAACAACCAACTTTTATCTTCAACCAATATTTTCGTAATCCATGTGTCTATCTTTCTACACCATTTTTTCTACTTAATTGTTAGAAATAATGATAAAATTACAGGTCACAAAGTGAAAGAGTTATGAGATGCGAAATGGTATGTAAAAGTGTGTGGCCACAACAATGCCGCCCGGCCACAAATGTCCCTATAACAAGAAGGTAGGGCACAAGGTGAAGTGTGAAAGACAGTCCAATCGAATGAGAGCTACACTCTCGTAGGCTAAAGTGGATATACAAAGCAGTCCAGGATCGCTTTCAGGCTCAATAGTTTGTTTTTCTTTTGGGTCCGTTGTAATATTTTTCTATAATATGATGAAATTGATCAAACTATATTAAAACCTCATGCAAATCTATATGTAATTTTTCTTTATCCTAGCATATTGCACCAACTCATTGGTATTGTAAGTACTGCAAGTATAACAAGCATATCAAAATTCAAGTGGTGATTTATACAAGATCCAAGGAAAGTACCACAAAAAAGGGCAAGATACTGCAAAAAGAAATTTATTAAAGGTTAAAGTAAGTCGTTCTTTCATCAAAATGTAATAATATTGAGGCATACAAACAAAACACTAATGACCAGACCTCTCGTTTTTTTTTCTTTGACTTTTATTCACTTTGCATTACCATGACCACCTCTCTTAATCAGCCAAAGATTCACCATTTTTTTAAATCTGATAGTAGGTGGACTAGAAAAACTTCTTTCAAGGAACTCTCCCCAACCTACTGATGAAACCTTACTCCAAGTTTCCTTATGTTCTTTTAAGATTCTCGAACATTAAGAAGTGGTTCAAAAATCAACTCCTCCCACCCTCTCCACATTCCCACACCATGCTTCTTTGCTTACCAGTTACCTCTCACACAAAAAAATGCAAAATTTTTAATTTTTCCTGCCTCATTTTTTCCCTTGAACCCCATTTTCTTCATCATTGGAAGTACAGGAACTTCCAGTTTACATGACAGGATTTGTCAGTATCCACTTCAATGTTGACCATGCCCTCCTCTGTTCAATGCACTTATATTATTATCAATAAACCACATCCAGAATCTGGCTCACCCCTCCACAAAAACACATTAACTCAACCTGCATTTAATTAATCTATCAAAATTAAAAGGCAGAGATATATAAGCCAAGGATATCCTATCATCAAACAAATGCCAAATGACAGTTAAATAAGCAAACAAATGGACATTTTATAACTTAAAAACAGTCACTGCAACCTACAGAAGAAAAGAAAAATTTTCTCAATATCCAAAGGTACATGGTCACCAATAAAAATTTTAAAAATCATGAATTGTCCTTCAAAAGACCCAAAAAAGAAAATGTAAAACAGAGAACCAAGACCACCAAAGAGGTGTGCTGACTGGTGATTACCAATCTGTCCCAACTGAATTCATGGCTACACTTCTGGTGGTAAACTCATCTGGAGCTGCAACAACCCAAAAAAAAAAAAAAAAAGCACCCGAAGAACCATAAGTGGTTTATGAGATACAGAAGCATCATCCTTCTCCTGTGGCGCCTGGAGGACACTTTTCAACGGGCAATGCAGAACGGGGAGATGGGTGTTTAGACAACGAAGGGTATGAAAAGAAAACACAAACCCAGAGCTCTGCTTTCTGAAAACAATTTGATTGTTTTCTGGGTCTCTCGAATTTCGGTGAATCTTCCATACCGGAAGAACGTTGAAGGATCGTGCTTTGCGGTTTTCTGGGAATAAAGTTAGTAAACTGGAAGTGTAAGCCCTGCAACCCAAAACCCTGAGAATGAGAGCTTGTGCACCCTGATTTGGTTTTCCATGTTCTTGCTAAGGTTTTCAACCCCCAACACAAACCCATCTTCAGCACAGTAAGATCGTTTTCATTACATTCACTCAAAAAAAGCTTATTACAACACAAAAAAACAAAAAAGAACTGCTTGATTACAGTTTCTGAAAAATAAGAAGAAACAGGACAGCACATTTGTTCTTGTTTTCTTTTTTTTTTTCTCTCTTGAAACACAAAATATGTGCAATTAAATTTAAGAACATTTTTTTAGAGCTGTGCTTTTCAAAAATATGTTATCAAGAACAGTTTTACCAAATAAGACCAAACAAACCCAAAGAAAACAAATTTCAAAAATAAACAAAATAAAAATTAGGGTAAAAAAATAATAATTATTTTAAGAATCCTTGTGTAACATCTATTGATCTTATCTAAGTCTTTCTTTCTTCTTACTAGGTGCTAATGAGACTTTCTCTCTTCTCTTACTAAGTAAGTATTCAACGGTATCCAGATAATCCTCAGCCACTCGTGGATTCAATTAAAACTTGTTAAAAACTCTAGCTTGGAGGAACTCGCACGCCAGCCAGTCGGACCACTCTCGTAACTCAACTCGAAAAACCGCTTTAAGTTTCTCGAATTTATTTTTAAATAAAATTTAAAAAAAGTATATCTCACTTTTAGGATGAGATATAAAATATATATTCCTATTTTCTTTTGAGGTTCCTTTAAAAATCATAATTTTTTATTATTTTATTTAGTTATAAAATATTTATTTTAAAAATACTCAAAATTTCTTTAAAAAAATGATACTATTATTTAAGTTAGACCTCAAAGTTTCAGATTCGAGCTCTAGTTCGAGCTTCGTGTTTTCGTAAGTTCACTCAGCCTCATTTTTCAAGCTTTAGAACTGAAGTTCGAGTCGCTCAAGTCTTTTTCGAAGTTCGTTTCTCGCTCTCACCGAACTCAGCTCTCTATCACATCATTAGCATGCCTATTTCTTACAACATATAATTAGAAATCAAAGACATAACCACGATCATACTCAGCAAAGAGAAAAGGAAAAAGCACTCCCATTTCTACAAAAGTTATTCAGTAACCACAGAATCTCTGCCCAGAGGCACAACCATTAAAATGCTCTCTGAAAGCAGGTGGGATATGTATACAGAGTAAAAATTGCATGTCAATAACAAATAGTAAAAATCACGTTTGTCACAGATTTTGGAAAACTATTTTTTTTATATGAAAAAACAAAGAGAAGGAGGGAGAATAAGAACAAGAACGGGTTTAGTTCTTTCTTTCTTTTTGCCTTTTTTTTGTTAAAACATTTATCAACACATTATGATTCATGTGTTTTCAAAAACTGTTTTCACTACAGTTTTTAGAAAACAAAAAACTTTCAAACATTTCCCTGACTCACTGTAGCATAGCATTTACTGAAAATGGATCATGTATATCAATATTCTCTTGGTTTCTTTAATTTTCATCATTTCCTTGTAATACTGAAAATATATACACCTCTGTACTAAGAGATTAACGCAAAGAATTTCCTCATGAACTGACTAAATATTTCTTAAAAACAAACAATTTATCAATTTTATTATTGCAGAAATCATAAACCAAACATAACCCATCATCAAAATTCAAACAAAGTCCGAAGTATGTTCAAAGAAGTGGAGCCTTCCCCGAATACCCTCTAGCAATCAGTCAACCAACCACAGATGAGTAAGCCAGGGTACCAAATAAAAACATGAATTTACCTTTCAAGAGCCTAAAGATGAACTAGAAAGAGAACCCAGATCAAAAGAAGGGTTTTTTTTTTTTTTTTTTTTTTGGGTTGTGGTGAACTTAAGCAGTTAAAAGAAGAAGGTGAATGCATAAGCTAAAAAGCAAAACCCATTGAATAGGGCATAGGCTCAGCAGTTAAAAGAAGAAGGTGAATGCATAAGCTAAAAAGCAAAACCCATTGAATAGGGCATAGGCTCACACCTTACAATATCAGCCAAAAATCAAATGCAGGGTTACCAGAACAGTATACAGAGGAGTCTGAAACCAGAAAGATGAAAAGCAAGCATGGTGGGCAGTCTGTTTCAGAGATGGTTTCATCATCCCCCGTGTGGCGTGGAAGGCACTTCCTGCGTAATGCCGAGATGTGTTTTCGTAAGCAACCCCCTCCTTCGTCTTTTTTCTTCAACTGTTTTCTTTCTGCAATCAACCCTTCTTCAGTTCTGGCCAATATTTTCCTAACTAAGAAACAGGAAATCCCTGTGGGCCCATGTTGCTGACATAGCATGATTTGGCTTGACTCTAGTATGGATATGAATCCCATTATTACTTTTGTTTTACATATGAAATAAGAGTAATCTACAGAAATTTGAAAATCCTCACTTCTTTAATGGAATGCAAATCTGGCATTCAACACAGCATCTGTTTATCAGAAAACAACAATGAATTTTAGGAAATAAATTAATTTTCTGTAAAAGAAACATTAATGGGTTAGCTGATAAAATGTTCATCTCGACTATGTGCTTTTTTTTTTTTTTTTTTTCCTGTTAAGTGCACTTCTCAACCAATCCTTACGGAGTAAACTATAGTTGTTGAGTTTATAAGCAAATGTTCCTATTTTTTAGAAGATACAGCATTTGTGTGTTAGGTTTTTATAGATATGGTACGCTTCTTCTTTTCCATAGAAGATATCAAAAGTAGAATTGCAGGAAAACCTTTGTGGAGGGGATTCAGTTATAATGACTCGGTTACAAACCCAGCTGAGTATAAGGACAAACACTAATAGTTAACTAAATTGAGATCTAAGAATCAAAAGGATTGTCAAATATCACTTCTTCTGTCTCTTTTCTTTCAGCTTTTGATTGAACTCAAGACGGATTGGGCTGTAGTGGTGAATGTGAACAACAATGCAGGTCTCCATGGTGGCCATTTTCCAGAACAAATTCACAGATGCAGATGTCATTTTCACCCAAGTGGTGGTTTCAGAAATTCCTGCCATCCCTCCGATCATTTGTTCGACCATCTTTCCAGACATAAACTTTTCCAGGCCATGATCTCCCTTGCGAGTCATGAAACGACACCATTGGAGGTAACACAATCTTGAAGTCTTCAAGTATGTCTGGTGGAACAAGCTGCAGAGGTGGACAAAGAGAGCGTGTATAAACAACTAGCAACCAAACTACTAACTGATATTCATAGCACAGCTGTTCACCGACCAACATAATAACTTGAAATCATAAGTTTAAAACATGGAAAGCAAAAAAGATGCAAGCAATGGTTTGGTGATACCTAGGAGAATTCCCCTTAAATGGTCCCGGATGCAATGAGCTTATGAAGCAATGCATGTATGATACAAGAATTACTAAACATAGTCATCAGTTGACACAAGTCCCCCAAAAGCCTTAAAAGATTTGATTGACATCTCCTCTACCCTTGTAATAGCAATCTAATCATTCCCAGGAAGTCTAAATAGCCTACACCATGCGATGTCAGAGCACAGAGTAATGTAAAATACATGATCAACAGATTTAAGCCCCTACTCATAAAAACATGTTTTGTAAGACCTTCTGACTTGAAGCCAATCTCATTGATTATCAGCCATCTATTCGCCATGTGAAGCCAGGGAAGGCGCCTTTGCTTTTTATTATCTGCATTTCTTAAATAAGTTTATAGGAATAATGGGAACAAAGTTAGAAGAAGACATATCAATAACGAGGGAATAACTAGAGCACCTCTTAATGATGTCAGGACCAAATACATTAGGGGAAACTAGGCAAATGAAATAAATGTATGAGAGTATACCAGATGCAAGATTTTTAGTTCCCAATTTCAGCTCCAAGTTACCACACAAAAATTAAAATTTAAAGATAAAAGAGCTGTAGTGATATAAGAGTATAATCTAGAATTTAAAGAAAATGAAGGTCTTTTCAAACCTTCATTATCTTCTTCTACAGAGTTTTAGAACTACTCACTGGAGAATATTTTCACCCAAATTAGTATTCCATTCCTTTTAGAAATGATTTTTTTTTTTTTTTTTATCAACTTTTGAATAATGAATGTACATTGATCAAGAAATGTGAGGAACTCTGTCTAGCTTAGCCTTTATACATCTATGACAACTTGAGAACAAATGAGCATCCCATCCATTAAATAGGTGATCTGAGGCAGATGTTTTTGGTAAATGACCTTATGCAGTTTGAAGTATTACCAACCTAGGGAACCCAGGCCACTTTCACTAAAGGCTTAACTCCTCATGAGTTCCTTTGGGAAGTGGTCATTTATGTCTCTCTTCCTTACTTTACAATATTTGTTCCCATTCTCTATCGGTTATGAGGTAATGCGCTTGATGATCTGTCCCCGTTATGCATCCAAAACCCGCACTTCAATCAGAAGCTGGTCCACCTCTGAGCATAACACAATCATCAGCTTGAAAACTTTTAAATGCATGAGGTGATACTTATAATCGGTCACGCGTTCCATCTCATGTCACATATCACACTCAGAAAGCTGGGGCCACAATTCCCCACGATAGGGAGATATTCTTCTTGATCCCCACTGGTCACAAAAACCAGCACTCCTGTCCAGTCTCACCCTCCTCAGAACAACATCCCTTTAAAATGAAGTTTGCCCGAGCAGACGTCAAAGTTGTAATGCCATATGTTATGCAATAACAATAAAATCTGGCACAAAAGTATAGATGTCTTTTCTGGTTGAACTAACCACTTCTGCCAACCTTCAGATAGGAGAAAGACTTCAACTACCTAAAGCATGCCAAAATACATAAAGGAAGAGAATATGGTTCAAAAAATTTGTACCCTTAGCCTGAGCCCTAAAACATTCCATGTTCCCTTATTTCACTAGATGCCGTTAGACTCACTTCTAAAGATACTCACTCTCATATAACCTCTACGCTCTACTCATCTTTATTCCTCGTGTCAAGTTAGGTTCTATTGACCCGATGTTAGATTTTGTAGACTGGTTAGGCTCTGTACACAGTGTGTTTGTTGGTTTTTGTATCTTCATGCTTCCAAGCCGATCTTCCTCCACAATCATATTTAATATCTACAAGATTAGGTTCGTTAAGCTAAAGTCTTCCCACACCTTGACAATTTACATGACAGTAATGATGTATCTAGTGAAACCTCTAGTTTATAATTCCACCTCTACATTTTACCCTCAAGAGATGAAAAACCTGCCTTCATTTCAAGCTAAAAATGTGGTAGAACAACTTACTATCATTTCTCCTCCAATTCCTAATCATAGATCACATTTACTCCTTCACCGCTCATCTCCTTAGATCCTGACGGACCTCAATTCTGATGTAGCCCCATTCCCATGATCTCTTTAAAGCCAAACCTTTGAGCTATCTTATTTACTTACTTTCCTAATCCTTTCTTTTAATATTTACTAGCCTTCCAGTTAACTTAAATTCTTCCTAACTCAGTCTTTTCCAAGTCTAAATGTGTAGATTCAAATAGTATTATTCCTCCCCTTATAAAAGAGAGTTTTTTGCGAACAAATGCTCATTCTACTAGAACAGCAGTTTTTTCCCCCCATCTAATTTCTTTAGAAAGCTTTTGCATGAGGCTCCAATTTTTCTTTACACAAAAGGTTGATACTGATGAGTGATGAGAATGCAATGGGGTACATATTTAGCCATTCAAATTGTATCCTAGATAGCCATTAAATGTTGCCGGATCATAATCTACTAAGATACATCCGCGTCGTATCTTGCTAAGGTAGAAAGGCTTGGGAAGATGTTGCAGCAGTATTCGGTCAAGGAAAATAGTACCTTTGACTATAAGCAAAAAATAAACAAATAAACAACAAACAAGATGTATTTAAAGTCTTTTCAGTCGTGAATACTAGAAAGTATTACTTCTACATGTTATAAAGATAGGACACAGACACATAAAGAGTTTCAGGAAGATAGACTATACACAGCTAATGCAAGCCTTACCAATTTATTCTCCCGTAGTCAATCTTATATTTGCTATGAAAAGGGAGCCTTTTGGATTCAAAATTTCTTTCTATGGAAAGAGCTGACCATCTACCATAGCCTGGGGTGCAGCGCCTTCTATACTTGCTCTTTGGTAAGGGCAGTTTCTCCACATACAGCTCTGGTCCTTTTTACAGCACTTTGTTTGTAACCACCTTAATCAAGGAAATTTGTAGGTCAAATGTTGACAGATAAATGCAGACTCATGCATGTATAGATGCATGTGAGTATGGAAAGAAATAATAAAAACCAGCAGAAAAATGCAAACCACTATGCACCAACGAATAATTTTTTTTCTCTTGATTGTTGGGTGCCTTGGTAGAACATTTATTCGAGTAGAGTCACTTCCATGTTAAAGAGGTTTTGCTTTCGTGATTTTCTTTCTCCTCTTCTTTAGCTTGTCTTCCACCTCTTCCTCTTCAGCTTCATCTTGTAGGTCAAATGTATACAAATAAATGCACAAACTCATACATGTACAGATGCATGTGAGCATGGAAAGAAATAATAAAACTGTTACGAAATGAAACGAATTACAGAACTTCAATACTTTTTCTTGATTGTTGTTGCCTCTGGTAGAATATTTATGTGTTTGAGTAAATGTAGCCACTTCCATATTAGGAGATTTTGGTTGTGATTTTTCTTCCTCTTCTTCATTGTCTTCCACCTCTTCCTCTTCAGCTTTTCATCTTGTAGGTCAAATAAGCTGACAACAAATGCACAAAACCTCATACATGTATAGATGCGCAGCGCGGTTGAAATAATAAAACTGTTAAGAAATGAAACCAATTACAGAACTTACAATAATTTTTCTCTTGATTGTTGGGGTGCTCCTGGTAGAATATTATGCTTGAGTACAGCAGCTTGTTAGAGATTTTGGTTGTGATTTTTCTTCCTTCTTCATCGCCTTCCACCTCTTCCTCTTTCAGGATTCTATCTTTCTTCCTCCTCTCTTCCTCTTCTTCATCAAGTTTCCACCTCTTCCTTCAGCTTCATCTTGTAGCCAATGAAAAATTGACAACAAATGCACAAACTTATACACGTATAGATGCATGTGAGCATGGAAAGAAATAATAAAACTGTTAAGAAATGAAACATTTGTTGAATTACAATTTAGTTTTTCTTGATTGTTGGGTGCCTCTTAGGTGGAATATTTTATGCTTGAGAACAGCCGCCTGCATGTTAGGCATTTCCTGGTTGCATTTCCTTTCTCTCCCCTTCTTCATTAAGCCTCTCCACCTTCCTCTTCAGCTTCAGATCTTCTTTCCTTTCCCTCTCTCCTCCCTCCTCCCATCTCCTCCTACTGCTTCTTCCACACCTTCTCATTACACAAAACCCTTTAGAAATCAAGGCTCAACTGCCCTCCTCAGTGTTCTTTTCACACTCAGTTCCTACCCAACACTTCCAACAGTGAATTCCAGCATACTAAAAATAAAAGCCTCCCTCTTCACTAAGATTCTCCATGAAATTGCTGCCAAACCATTTTTAGAAAAGAAACATACTTCTTCCAATTTCGCATGTCACCTCCACTGCCAAACCTCCGGTGGCCCGAGATGGCTCTTTTCAGCATGAGTTTCTGCTAAAGTCTCTACAAAATCTATTGATGAAGGCACAACAAAAGTGCATGTCACGGAAAACAATCAATCACCACTAAAGCAGATCATAGTTTATCAATAGCCAAGAAGTGAAAGGCATGCTTGAAGCTCTTTGGTTTCTTTCATTGTTACTATATCCTGTGGGTTTGGAGATGTTCACTATTATTGTAGGATAGAGCACTACTAAGTCACTGAAAATGCATGATTTATCACAATATCTAATTACTTCTGTTGTGGCAAACTTTCCTCTTTTGGGCACCACCTATTAGTTGAAGTAGAGCAAAGAAAGACAGAAGCGTGCAGTATAGTAATAAAAAACCTGACTGTGTAAAGCAATGGGGCAATTATAATGTGTTTTTTCCTGCACATATTAACCATAGTCATGTGCTTTCAAGTGCATGCATTATCCCGAATTTGGAAGCTGGCGGTTATTAATGGAAAAGATCCACCATTTTCAAGTTCAATCAAATAGTAGCAATGTCTTCAAAGTTCAAATTTTACAGGTCTGACGAACTTCTGACTCCTAACATATTGGTAGAAAGGAACATGCAACAAAAGTATTAAATGAATGAGAGAGCTGATAGAAAGTAAAATGAGGGCTGTCATAGTAATCTGATTCTAAAATGGGCTTTTTTTTCCTCTTTTGATTGCTTTGGATATCTAATCCCTACATAGAATGATTTTGCACATATATCAACTAGAAGCTAGTTTCCTTTTTGAGAAAGTGCAATAAAAACAGAGATCTTTTTTCAAGAAATAAGATGCCCTTAGTAGTCAATATCCTGGCTAGCAGTAACCTCATGTGCTCTGGCGAATGCTTTATGAAGATCCATCTAGTTAGAATTTCTTTACCCTTCAAATTTGTTGTCAACCTTAAGCTAATCCCAGATAGTCTCGTATAATTTCTAAAGGCATTTTTAACAAGAAACGAGATATTAGAAAAATAAGGAAGAATGAGTCTTCATGAACGGGGTAAACAACGAAAAGAAGAAAAAATAACAGAGAAAGTAAGGGCGAGAGTAACAAATGACTTGATTCCCAATATTTATCTAATGAAAAGGAAACAAAGCTTTATAACGAATTCTACAAAACCCATAATGTCATATTGTGAAACTACTCAATCCTACACACAATCTATCGGCCAAACACAGGTTAAAAACCAACGCATGCCATCGTCAAAGTCCAAAATGCCAGCAATGATACCTAACAAATATGGGCTTCACAAACCCTACAACTCCGGGGTCAAATTCAGAAGAGTAAATAAAGCCACCATGTTTTTTCAACACATGAAGCTACAAGCTTCACACAAAGCAAAGAAAACATCACTATTAACCTCTCTCAAGAGAATAATGAAAGAAAAAGATAAACAAAGAACCCAGATCATAAAAGGGTAACAAAGAGAGCTGATAACCAGTCTGTCCCGGTTGAGCACTGGTAGATACATCACGAAGAAATCAGGACACGTTCTTGAGGATGAAGTAGTCATCTGGATTAGAAACAAAAAAAAAAAAAAGCTCCAAACAAACACCCAAAATATAGTAAGAGTATATTAGGGGCTCTAAACCAGATACATCACGGAAGAAATCATCAGGACACATTCTTGAGATGCAGTCGTCTGAGTGTTTTTCTGAAAATCTTTCCTCAGACGGTTATTCGGCTTTCCCTGTGTTTTCTGGCGCAACCCTGTGGGTTCTGTGGGGCCATGTGATAGGGACCGTTTGGGATATTTGAGATTCTGTTTACAAAAAAGAAAATTGAAGGGTCGTTTCATACCATTGAATGATGGTTATCACTTGAGATATGTGTGGAATTAAAATTTATCTGAAAAACATAAATTCAAGAAATAAAATCACAATCTAACAATATAAAACTCTGCGCACCGGAAGCCACAGTACGAAAACTTTTTAAGTTCACTTTCCAACATCCAAGGACATTAATGCAAGGAAAAGAAAAAATAAATGGCAATAAATTAATTTTCAGAGAGAGAGAACACTGGTTGGTTTCAGAATATAGAGATGATGAAATATTAATGGGGGGTATTGGAAATATTAATGCTGAAGGATCAATTAAAGGAGGAAACGAATTGCATAAACCCACCAAATTTCAATTGTGGTACAATCCAAAAGTGTTTGTGAACGTTTAAACAATATTCTCAAAATCAAGTTGATGTAGTTCTATAATATTCAATCTTTTAAAAACCGAATCCATCAATAAATTAGAATAGTTATCGATTCAAAGTTCATCAATTCATTTAAACATTATTTTCCAAATTTAGTGACATAGTTGTATAATGTGAACCATCTAATCATGTTTGAATTGATGATGTAATAAAAGTAACAAATAGCATTAATATATTTCATTAAAATTTAAAATGTTTTTAAATTTTTAAAAATAAGTATATAATTAAAAAAATATTATTTCATAGAAATAAATTACTACTTTTTAATTTATTAAATAAAAACATCTATGCAGAGATGTAAATATCAAAATCTATTAAAAATTAAAAGTATTATATATGTTTAATTTACTTAATTAGTATATTCAATTATTTAATTGGTTATTATTTTATTATTATTGATGATTAGTGATGTATATTTTTTAATTAATTTAAGTAACATACTCCACTAATAATAATATTATTACTTAGACCCAAAATATAATTTTAAACAAAAATAAAAAGATAGTTTTATCCAATTAACAAATATATAAATTGAAAAAGTAATAAGTTTGAGATTGATGAAAAATAATTTTTCCAATGCATATTAAAACTAGAAATTTTGTTAACATTTTTTTTCAAACACACAATTTTTTTTTAAATGAGATCATATAATAAATCTTTTTTATGAATAAAAAACCAAATTCAAATTCACAATTTTCAAAATTCAAAGAGGCGTGATATCCATTAAATAGAGGGTTCCAAGCTCTAGTCTCATTAAAAGTAGTTTACTATATGTCAGAAAAAAAAAAAAAACCTTTGAAACGCAATTCGTTTAGCCGCTAGAGGAAAGCAGCGAGGTGGGTCTCATGGGGCGAGAACATTAAATTGTCTAACTGGCCATTTGATGGGTCTCATGGGAACCGTCCCGTTTGATGGGTTTAACTACTGGACTAGGCTAGGCGGTTTCCTGGAATGAACCGAATCGAAAAGTTGGCACGATCGACGATTGAGGCGATCCAGTTAAGAATTCATGACTTATTTTGTCTTGTTTGAATAAATCCCATAAATAAAAGAAGAGATGAACAAAGCTGGGTATAAGCAAAACAAAATGCAATCGCACTATTAATGAACAGAAAACAAAAGTTTTACTGCCATCTGCACCAATTCATGGACCAAACAGCGAATATGCCGCCCCCTCGATCAAAACCGGCAGAATCGAAAACACCACAATAGTTCAAATCCATATCCAGAAATTCAAGATATCAATAAGTCCCAGGCCTATAAACAATGTGTTACCAAAACCAATAACATCTATAGTTCCTCCTTAGCGGGAAGTCTGCACTCACGGTCCTCTCTTTCTACTTTGAGATTTGTGTTGCAGTTTTTTGTGACTTTTTGGGCTGGATTGTGCTCGATGAATGAACCACAATGAGATTCCCCCGTGGCCTCTTTTCCTGCACACCACAAATGCAGGGAGTTTCGGCTTTTCATTCACATGGTTCCACTTGCAGAAAGCTCTCCATTCCGCTGACATCCATGTCCGACCATCTTTCCACACAGTACATTTCAACTTACGCCCCCATGCGGGTCACGAAACAGCACTGGTGTGCAAAAAGTTATGGTCTTAAGCGATCGCCTACAGCACATACCGCAGTGATGCACCAAAAAGATAGCTTTGCAAGCTGCCGCTACTACCAAACGGAAAAACGAAAGTAACTATAATCCTATGATGTTCTCAGATATCAGGTGTTTAATAGTGAAGTTTCGCAAAAAGAGATAACAAAAATATGGAGCAAACCATGGCTTAATGATACCTGGATGACTTCTTAAATAGCCTTGAATTCTTAACTTAAGCATGCATGAATAAAGCCAAATTACTAAAACATGGGCATTGTAGGCAAGGGCGCCGCAGAGAAATGAGAAGGAATGAGAGGTATATATATATATATATATATAGCAAAGTAAAAACAGAGATCAAAAATAAAAAAATAAAATCCATTAATATTAATCACTAACTGCTGCAAGATGTGTAATAGCAAATAATATTGTGATTATACAGCTAATCTAAAGACTCATATCATTTGCAGGAGAGATCATAAGGAAACATGCCTGCTTGGTGAATGGTGGAACCCGCTGAGTTTCGTACAAGGTGACGGAAAACTCGCAATATCCCTTTGATAGTCATATTGATCTTCTAAAAGATATTTGTACTCTCTTTTCATAGGATATGCTCCAATTATGGTTATAAATGAAGAACAGAAACAAACTAAAAAGGAGGAGCTATCCAGCCTATCCTTCAAACAGAATGCAGCAGTGTTAGGTTGAACCAAAAAAGATAAATCTTTCTTGCCAGTTAACTGGGCACCAAAGGATTTTAAAAATAACTTTCTAATCAAACCAGTTAGTCTCAGCCCAGACAACAATCATAGTCCAATAGGAAAGGAAATTCCCAACTGCAGTGTAAGAAAGATAGATCCCTGTTAGACTGGCAATCCTATTTGCGGTTTTCTGATCTAGTCCCTGCACCGGCAGTGCTCCAAATTCCTGAGAGGTCAACAGAAGATCTAACAGGTATCGGGCCAAGACGCAAGGCACACACACACACACACGTATACTATTACTTATAATAGGTATAATGATTCTTGCCACACTTTATCAAGAAATAAGTATTTAGCCTGATAAAACTTAAATCTAAATGTATGGTTCCCAGAAAATTTGGGGAAATGCAAAAGTTAAAAAATAAATAAGAAGAGGAAAAGTATGAAAAAATTTAGCGAAAAATAAAGATAAAATTAAAGCTCAACAAATTATTTTGCTTCTATCATCAAATTTATTTTTCTTTATGTTTTCTTCTTTCCTTAGTACTCTCCAGAAACCCACACAACCCAGAAGCCACTGCAACTCTTCTTTTGGGAAATTTTCAGCCCAAAAGATTTCACCAGCACCCTTGCTCCATTATGTCCCAGGACACTATTTAGAAGGATGGTTGAGGCACCCTATGTGTGAGAGAGTCCGGGCAAAAATAAATCCAGAGCTCCTATTCCTAATGTGCAAACACATATGCATAGTAGCAACAAGTTGTCGGGCCCAAAGAGTACCTTTTGGTAGAGCTATCTCCAAGGAATGTCAAATAAACACTCAAAATTAATCTTGAAGGGGAGAGCCAATATAGCCTGCATTTGACCTGTACTCCCAGTACAGGCATCAGTACTAAAAGTATGTTGAGTATTTTATAGAATGGAATATAGGAGTTCACTATAGAAGGATAGAATATGTGCAACATAGATCTACCTACCAATTTGAATCAAGCAACACCTGGAAATCCGAATAGATTGGATTAAACCCTTTTACTGTCCTTTTCCTTATAAATGAACCATCTTTACAGCCTCTCACATGAAAACTCCCCAGTCAACCATGAAGAGCTTCCTTCTTTTTTTTCATGTTACACGATTTTAGTATCCTCCTTTGTTTGCTTACATTACCCATATATCAACCTATCCAGATTTTTCTTCAAATCTGTAGGACCTTGGGATAAAGGAGAGAAATGAAATTGTTCATACACCACTTAATTGCTGAGAAAATTTAAGAAAATGAACATTTTTTTTAGTTTTGGATAGGCAAATAGAGACATATTAAACAGTGCATAGCAAAAGGGACAAAGTTATACCATGTATTAGGAAGTATACAAAGGAAAACAGTGATACTGAAAAATAAGAATCTATACAGAAACCCTCATCTTATATTTAGGGCAATCAATGAAATCCAGCAAAGAGAGAATTGACCATTCCAACCAAGACTTGATAAGTATCCTTCAACCTCGCTGACTATATACTCCTCCACCTTTGTAAATATTGCATTTATCCTGAATGCACCAAAAAAGCGGTAAAAAATGGCCATTTGACACACTTTCTCAACTTTTGTTCATGCATTGACCTTTCAACCCAACATAAAGATCTTTTATTGATTCTGAAGAACTTACTAAAATTGAAAAATTAGGAAACATATCAAACAACAATCGAGCTTCACAGTGAATTGGTACATAAAATAGGATTCTATATTATTCTTGTAAAGAAATATGTAAATATAGTCCCATATTCCCTCTAACTCCCCAATTGTCAACCAGGATTACTTCCTGAACCATTCCTGTTCCCTTTGTCCCTAACAATCAACCCGTGTTCTACATATTTCTCGCCCTCATGTGATCATTTACTAGAGCTTCGTGCCATCTTCAACTTACTTTCCAGCCCCTCCTTTTTCCTTAATATTCTCATTATGACAATCCACAAGCTCTCTCACTGCAGGGCTGATTATTTCCAGAGCCCATAGGCAATCAGAAAGGATGATTGTCCCCATGAAATAAAAGTTCTTTCCTTTCTTTTTTTCTTGATAGGCAAAGGGAACACAACATCTTAAAAGGGTTAGGAAAAGGTGCATTAATGTACACAAGAGTATACAAAAAGTGCCCAAAGGCCTTGTGAGAAAAGAAAGAGAAAAGCAAGGGACAAACCCACCCTAACAACCCAGTAAACCATTCCATCCCTAGCCAACTCCCCTGCCTCCACTACTCACAACACCCAAAAACAACCCTTTTCTAGGCATAAACACCAACAAGCCTGACAACTGATGCACAAATCATTTCCTGATGGAGAAAAGCAACTGATGGCGCACACCCTTGGCGTGTTCTTTCCTCCCGCCTCCGACATCGCAGGAGAGCTTTTGTGAATAATTGAATGACTCATTTGTCAAATCTCCCCCTCAAAACATGATGACAAGTTTAGCTTCCTTTACCACCCGATAAATTTAGACCACACCAGGTGAACTCGGGAAGAACGTATTTTTCCTAAAGAGCGACCTGTACTTAACGACTCAGCATGTGCAAAACCCTAGATTTTTTTCTCTAAATCTCGGATGACGAAACGGATCACACCGTAATCATCTTCGCGAAATTCAATAACCAGACCTAATCCACGCCAATCTTACGCCCGTTTTTCACATGCACCGATGTTCAACATGCCAATCAGACACGTGGCATGAGGAGTGCATGCCAGATGTGGTAAACACACCTGGGACACTTGGCACTTGAGTGGCCAAGTGTCATGCCCTTGTGAATGCATGCATTATAGTGGGATGAGTTTGGCATGAGGACACATGCCCCAACTAAAGCTTCATGTCACGATGTTCGAGAACATGTCTAGGCTTGGTTTGTGTTGAATGAATCAAGCACAGAGGAGGAGAACAAGTCGTGAGTTTGAGAGGAGGGAGGAGAACCAAAGGGGGAGAAAAGACCAGAAAATAGAGAAGAAGGGGAAAGCAAAGGAAGGTGAAGGAAGGAAGAGGAGAGGAAAAGCTGCCAAGACCTCCACGTGTTAAAGCCAAGGATCATGACTTGATCCCGTCATCATCATGCAGGTGGGATCTTTGCCTATTTGGTTATTTCTTTTTCTCGGGGCCATGGAAATGGCATTTGGTTGAGTTTGGCTTTGTGGACCTCAATGCCGGAGGAAAGATTACAGGTATGGGTAAATGTTGTGTTTTAGGAGATGCTGCCCGCTTTTTTTTTTCCTTCACCCTTGACTGAGTTTTCGCCATAATCCTGGCCATTAATCATCTGACTGAAAAAGATCCTGCTGTTAGGTAAACTAGACTTATAGGAGAACATATCTCCTTAAAATAGGTCTATCCAATTCGACCGACCTCAATAAAAATGCATTCAAAAGTGGGCTAGGTTCATGCCTTCCTGTGGTTGTGGCTGAGAACCCACAGCCCGTAGCCACATAACTTTAAGTGTCATCACACATCAGAATTGAATGATTCAATTTCAGTTTTGAACTAGATTCCTGATAGATAAACATGGTATTCTAAGGTCTATCCACTTCTGATTCTTTTCACTGAAATGCATTCAAAGGTGGTGCCAGCCAGTGCTGGTCTTGTTTGAAAACCTAGTAGCCATGTTAAAACAAGGCTTCCGAAATCAAGCTTCTTGGTGCTTTAGACCGCTTTTAAATCATGGATTTTGTGATGTTTCGGTTAATCTCATATCGTGCTATGATGATATAGAGGCTTGAATCTTGGGGCCATTGTGAATTGTGGGATCAAAGTGCCATCTCTTGGTTAAGAGATGACATGATGACTTTATTGTGTGTTCCAAACAATGGAGTTATATGTGGTGTCAGGTTCGAACATGACCATGCTGCATGTTGCAACCCAGACTAAGGTGCTATGTCCCAATCCTGTAGATGACCCATGACCTCTATTTGCCTAATTGATGTTAGAGTTACGGAATGTATGCTTCTCGCATGATGTATTGAATCGGGAAAGTGAGTGGGAATTTAGCATGACAAACATGTAAATTGATATTAAGAACTCGAATATATGAACTGCCGGTGGTGTATTGTGGGACATTTAGGGTTCATGGTACACCTATGTACAAGGTAAAATGTCCATGTGTAGGTCTTCAATATCGGCAATGAGTTTCAGTGAGTTTCGAAGTGCACCCACCAATTGTATTTGCATTGTGTACTTTACAAATCACCGCATTACATGGGTGTGTGTACATGGTAATCGATTGCACCGCGCTTGGTGTTGAAATTAGGCTCGAATGGATGAAGTCCACCTGAGTCACACATCGTAAGAGTTAAATGAAAAATGGAAAACAAATAGTGTCGAAGCGTAGCAAGTAGGATAGACACCCCCCGTGAAAAGCCTCGAAAACTTGACAGACAGCCGTATCCATCGCTGTAGCTCGAAAAATGTCTTAGTGCCATAAAAGGGTAATCCACCTTGCAGGTCCCTTTAAAGTTTGTCACCAAAAGACTTTGAACGATAAAATTAAAATCACATAGACCGCTAAGTTAGTGATGGGAGCCCGGACCGTACTTGCAGATGATTCCCATTACACTGCATCGGGTGGGTGGGTCGGAGAAGGACCCCGCATAATGGGCATGTAGAAAGGTCGCCTCATACATGCATGTAGTTTTTTCCAGATAGACAAAGATGTCTCGCATGGATTGTGTTGCTTATAGCTGTTCTTCCGTCGTCTTTCCTTTTTCCGTTGAATGTAATAATGCGTAATACACTCGTGAAATTATCATTCAGACGCGCGACTTCTAAAGTGAAGAGCTCTAAGAGTTTTGCTTACCGAGTGAATTTCACCCATGCCGCACTCTTTCGTATAGGTCAAATGCAAAAGCAGCGCTTCTAGAGGCCTACGCTGAGAAGTTAGGCTTGGTTGTGTGGCCTTGATGATGCTTTTGGATATGTATGAGAACTCAAGCTATTACGTGGGTCACATATCCTCAAGCTTTTGTATATTGGAACAACATTCGTTCTAATGCACGTATTACACTACATGTGCAGGAGCGAGGTGCTATGCAACTCTCACATTTTGTATACGACCGTATGAAGATATATGTTTCGTGTATTTATGAATTAAATATGTATGATGAGTTCCCAAAGATAACAAAGACATGGAGTACACATCGGGATGCGTCCTGATACTTCCATGACTTCCACGTTGACTGGTCAAGCCGATGAGACCCCCTGCTCGGGCGCTACACACCATCCCCTTGTCTCCATCTTCCTCAAAAGGTAAATACTCTCCTCTTCAAACCCCACAAGCATCCCTACATAACTATTGAAATTAACCAGCTTACTGAAGAGGCCATCAACAAGAAGCTACTCTTCCATCAACAGGTAAAGCTGATTTAACTCAACCTTAGAAGATCCTCGGTTCAAATTATTAATCCATCCTTAGTGAAAAGAGTCACCCGATCAAAAAAACCTCTAAAGAGAGTCTTTGGTGATTTCTCATGGAGATTTCTTCCTCCAAAGCAAAGTGGGTCTGAAGCCTTTACTTCAGGAAGCGGTTTCTCGCAGGCTAAAAGAGCATCACCAACCCTGAATCCTCCCCAACCCCCTCGACTCACCAGTAAATGTGGGTCATAAAATTCTCATTGAGCCAAGCTGCAGGCCCCCCTCTCCTCTCAACAGAAAGACTCCTCTTCACACCTATGCCTCAGGTAAGTTGAGCCGCACTCCTAATTTCCTATGCGAGAAACCCGTACGATAACCCAAATCAAATTATTGATTTTTGAAAAATAAAATTTTATCCTAGTTGGCCGTCAAATGCAAAAGCCATTTGAGCATTATCCATTTAAGATACATATACAGGGTCATACCTCGCTTCCTAACCGAAATAATTTTTTTGAATAGTGGAAATGATAGCACTCTAACTTTGTGGCAAAAATCTCCAAATTTAACAATCAACCAAAAGAAATATTTTGGGTCATGCAGTGTCAATAATATGAATATACTACATAACACCATTGATAGAATTTTATTCTTTTATAGATAAACCATTGATAGAATTATATAGATGAAAAAGCAAAACCTTACCACTTATTCCCTGGCTCTTATTTCTTTTAGTCACAAAACAGGATTTTGCGCTCAAAATTGGTCACTTTGTTGTCTCAAAGTACAAGAAGTTCTTGCATTTCTGTTTCCTTGGCATGGAGCTGACTTTCTTTGTATGCATTTAATCTTCTTCTAATGGCAGCTCGGTTTTGAGCCCATTGTTAAAGCAGTGAGAGAAACCTGCAGGTCAAATATTGTGGAAAAATATTAATGAATATAAACGGCATCTGCACAGACAAAAGAAAATGAAAGCAATCCATGGAAAGGAAAGAATCACAAAAAGTTTGATTTTTGATAAACTTTTTTACCCAATCTGCTTGTGACCTCTCGCCAGAATTTTTATGCTCTTCCAATGACTAAACTCACTTCCTTTAGAAAGCATAAAGACTTTATCGTGATTCTCCCCTCCTTCTCTTCCTCTTTCTTCTTTCTTCTTCCTTTCTTCCTTCCTTCCTCCTCCTCCCTCCTCTCCTCCTCCCCCCTCCCTCCTCCCCTCCTCCTCCCCCCCCTTCATCTCTTCTCACATTTCTTTAACCCCTCCCTCCTCCTTCTTCATCTCTCTCTACTTCTTTTAACATCCCCCTTCCTCCCCTTCAGTGTCCCTTTTTGCAGATGATCCTACACACCTAAGGTGCATGTTATAGAGCCTTTTTTTTGACACCTTAGTTGTCCCTAAATCACTTAAAAATCAGTATAGGCGTAGACTCCATCATATCGAAAAATGGAAAAGTCGCCTCTTCAACTAGATTATCAGTAAGAAATTGCTGCCAACCTTTCAGAAAAGTACACGTCCCTTCCAGCTTGGCCTGGGCTCCACATGCCGTAAAACTCCTCCCAACAAATCCCCGGCGAGTTCTTGGCCCTTCAGGAACAATGCCATTAAAGTGTTTTACAAAAGCTGGTGGAATGCGCCTTCGCACAAAAGGAAGTCCTCATGTCAATGATTAGCAGTCATCATTATAATAGTGCATAATTAATGGACCTTATATTTATCAATGTTCAATAAAGGGGAAGGCTTATTTTTTATTCTTCGGCCTTTCTTAATCATCTCTATAAGTTTGAACATGTATACTACAATTGTAAGATATTAAACAATAGTCAATACATACATGAGTTGGGCTGATAAAAAGAAAGAGCAAAAAGAGAAGAGAGGACAAAGATTAGATTCCCAGAGCCCAGCTATGTCTGCCTTATTTCAAGTGTATGTAATGGAGCAGAGTTGCTTGCACAAAAGGAGAATCCATTTTCTTGAGGTGGAGTGAGGGCAGCTTTTGGCAGGAATTTATGATCTTCCCTGGGCTGTGAATTGAGCACCAAATGGGCTTTTCCTTTGCTTTTCCTTTTAATACATTTTTCTCCTCCACCTCGTCTCTTGTTTTTGTTGCTAAGAGAAAACCAAGTACCCTAGATTTCCATAGTTGATTGGCAAAACAGATTCTCGCTTTTCTCCCTTTATCTTCACACAAGCTGACCCGTGGTCATTGTGCCACACACCATGGAACTCCTCTGTTTTATCGGGGGCTGGCACGCCACCCCGAACACCTAACCTCAATAGGTGCCTTGACATGATCACACAGAGTAGTCCTGAGGCAGAATAGTTTCATCTGCCGGTACCACCTAATCAGTTAAATGAAAGAGTGCGGCTGAAGCTTGGAGCAGCTAGCCCACAAGCAGGTCAGAAAAGGAAGAAGTTCAAGTGGATATAGAAAGAAAATCTCACAAATCAAAGATTTTAATGTGTTTTATTTTATGCGCATATTGAAGCTTTTTGCCATGGTCCTACACAGTATATCTTTCACTTATTGAATTTTGAGCGGTGAGGTTTAATTGTGCGGATTGATAGCTTTTGTTCAATCAAATGATAATAATGTCACGAAACAATAATATGGTCGACAAACTCCTATATCCCCTGCCACTTTTTGAGTTGAGATAAAGAAAAACATGGACAGAAACATTTCATGGATAGAGTTACTTTTACAAAGAAAGCTAGTGAAGCCTGATAAACTCCTTTTGTTTTAAATCTATATTTTACATTTTTTTTCCTTACCTTTTATCTATGATCACTTAATGGAATAATTTTTTTAAATATATCATCAACTTGAAGTTTTGCTTTTCTTCTTGCCTTGTTAGACTTTATTCTTTTCCATTTCACTTATCAAAATTAAAAACAAAAAAATTTTCCACTATATGCTTCCATGCCATTTTTGAAGAGTCAAAGCTTCCTCATAATAAAAACCTTCACCAATTTTTCAAGTAATAAGATACCCTTGTTGATCACTACACTGTTGGTGAACCCAAATGATTTTTAGTCTACTTATTTACCAATAAAAATAGGTATTATTGAGTTTATCTCTATCCAATAGAATTTTTTTTTTTTATCCTTTGAATTTGAAAACCTTCAATAAATAAGCTAACTTTATATCCTTGTCATATATTTCCTTAATATATTTTAATCGAAACAATATATTACATAAAAAGCAAGAAAATCAAGGAAGAAAAAGATTATTCACGTAGAGAATCGAACATAAACATGCAAGGATTGTGCACAAGCCTTTCTTTATCCGGTCATTGTCAACACAAGTGAAGGAAAAAGAAATAAAGAATTTCACTCACCAAGAAATCCTACTTGAGATAATCCTTGTAAGAACTACAAGGAGTTCTGTAATATTCAGTTTTAACTTATATTTAGTTTTGAACTTTTACAGACTACAGATTGCTTTTATTCAAATCCACAAAATGCACCTAGTCATAGCTTAAATGACTTCACTTCATGATGTCCTGTCGGAAAAGTCCCTGTAGTTTGTATTACAAACTAAAAACTAAGCATCATGTATGATAAATTCAAAATTTCAAAGGCTAACCCAATGGGAAACTATTGTCTGTTAAGAATCAGGTTTTAAGGCTATAACTAACCCCTCATTGTTCACTTTTTCTCTCAATTTCTATTTCTTTGGTATCCCACTATTCGTCCCAATCCGCTGCTTCCAGCAGTTTATCTCCCAAAATCCTCAATAATAGATAATACTACATTTCCTACTATTTTTCAATGTCGACCTTTATATGAAATCTCAAAATTCCCTCATATTGAACTCAGTAAAAGCTTAAAAACAATACTCCAACTATCTTGCATTTAATCGTTTCTACAACCAAAACATACATTTCATATATAAAAATAACTCATCATCAAAGTCCAAAATGCCAATTAATAAGCAAACAAATGGGACTTGAGAAATACTACAATCCATCAACCATAGAAGAGTAACACCACAATCTTAGATTCAAAGCTAGAAACTTCAATAATCAAAACATACTGCTGAACCCTAAAATAATAATAATAAATCAAAAATCAAAACAGAGAACCTAAATAACAAAAAAATGCTTCACAGAAAGCGATTACTATTTCGTTCCAGTTTTAGGAGTTTGCAGATGGCCTTGAAGAATTAGGACATCTTCAGTGGTGAACTTATCTAGTTCTGCAACCCTCTAAGCACCCTAAGAAGAAGATGAGATTATCAGAAAAAACCCATTTTATCAGCCCACACCTTTATATTAGCAAAAACCCAGAGGCGTTTCTGAAACCAGAAACAAAAAAAGCAAGAGTGGACCCTTGTGTCAGACAAGGTGGCCGTTCTCAGCTGGCTGCAGCGGATTGAAGACAATTTCCAATGGGTAATGGGAGGTTAGGAAGCGGTAGACATGAGGTCTATAGGCATTGGTTGGGTAATGAAGGACAGAGAATGAAAAAGGAAAATGCTGAGCTGTGTAGTTTCCTCGCCTCTCGACACAACTTTTTCATTGTTTTTCTCCGGGTCCCTCAACTAAGTTTTGGGAAAATCTACTCTACCTTAAACTGTTTTCCTCGGTTTGTGTTTTGGGATCTTATTTTTGGCCTCCCCTGAAAGTTAATAAATTGTCGTCCCATGCTAGCTGATTCTATGGGCCCATGTTGTAAGAATGATTTGGGAAAAATACCTGATTATTTAGGTCGTCCCATTTTTCGACACCCTTTACACCTTTACTTCCCAGAGTCTACTCATCCAAACAGCCCCTTCTAGTTATTGCGGATAAAAAGATTATTTGTGGAATATTTTTGTTTTATGAAGATAAATGATAATTCATCAAAAAATTAAAACCCTTTTACAGCAGGGATGATAGCCCCATAAAAGGACATTTCTATCAACTTTAACACAAAAAATTGAATTACATCAACTATGAGATGAAAGAAAGATATTTATCGCTAAGACTTCTGATTTGGGTTACAATAAAAGGCAGGTTACTTAAATGTACTCTTGAAACTTATTTAAATCATACACACTATATGCTAAGTCTTTTGGCAACATTAGAAACAATTCAAATTAAATTTTGGAGAATAGCAAGTCTCAAAAACAATTCCAGTTGTAATTAGAAAATCTCCTGTTAAGAACTCAAACATCAAAGCAGCTATCTCCTAGTCTACCTCCCATGTGCGTAGTTATGTAATAATGTAAAAGTTTCAGCTCTGTTCTATATAGCTTTTCAATCATATTCAGAATGTGATGCTACAAACGTTCAGTCGAAAAGTGTTACCTATTCTCAAAAACAAAATCTATTTCTTTGAAAACAGTTTCTAAACAGAAATTTAAGTTATTTTTTTTTTCCTTTAACAGAAAAACATAAATATTTCATCAGTATGAGATAAATAAATATCACTAAAGAAAAATATGAGGTGCAGTTTCCTCTCCTAAGCAGAACCAATTAGTAAACTCTAATCTAAGTGAGAAAATGGATATACTCAAGATACAAGGATATACAACAACCAAAGTGTTTTTACCCTATCATAAATAAATAAATGTAACACAACTAAAAATTAAGTTACAATTATAACTAAAAACATAAAAATCTAGAGGTAGAAAGTAAACTTACAGAAGAGATCAACTGAATCAAACTCTCATTTTGCTAAAATATCTACCACTAGAAATTTAAGTTTTAAGTTAAAGGAATCAGCCAGAACTTGCATCCATCTCTAATATTCCATGTCTAGCGCATTGGATCTTTTTGAATCCTTACTCTATGTCATGACTCCTCCTACACCATGAATCCCCTAGCACATCACAAAATTCCCCTGCTGAGCATTTCATAGATTTCTCACAAATCTCCTGCTAATATTCAACCACTTCTCTTCCCATATTTTAAGACCCAATGTGTTTGTTCAAGAGAGAGATGTTAAGTACTTATACTCAAAGAATGCGCCTAATAAAAATTCCTTTCAGGCAAAATCCCTCTCTTCCATTTATGAAAAAGAGGGAAAGGGGAGGAGGGTGGAGTTGGTTGGTGTAATAGTTGTTTTTAAATACAAAGTATGTTCTCATGTACCATGTGCCAATAAGAGAACAACCGTTTCTCTTACGCCCTCTTCAAAATCACTCATTTCTTTTTCAATCCATTTGTTCATCTTCTATACCATTTTTTCACCAATTGTTGAAAATAATTGTAAATATTATAGTCATGTTTTTTCACGAGATGGAGATGGAAAAGGTAAATCTCATATCACAAAGGTAGTATCAATAAGGAAGCGAAAGACACCTAATGCAATGTGAGCTTATACTCCAGGCTATGGATATAAAGAGCAGAATCCATGGGACAGTTTCAGGGCTCAATAGTTTCTTTTCCTTTTAGGTCCATAATACTTTTGCCAATATGATGAAATTGATCAAACTCAGCTGCAACTTCCTTACATGGTAATTTTTTCCTACTCCGCATATTGCACCAACCTTCTATTGGTATTGTAAGTACTGCAAGTATAATAAAACATCTCAGAATTCACTCTGATTTATAAAATCCATGAAAGCAAAAACACAGAAAATTTGCAAAGGAATTTCTGTGGAAGGTTGGGTAACTTATTGAGCATATAAATAAAAACATCATCACTACAGACCTCTTAATCAGTTAAAGATCCACTTCATTTTTGCAAATTGATAGTAGGTTGACAAGAAATGCTTCTTTCAAGGAATCCTCCCCCAGCTCAATGATGGAAACCCTGAAGTTTTTTGTCTTTTTAATTATTCTACTAAAGAAGGTAGTAGTGATTTCCACAGTCCCAATACCATGTCTCTCTGTTACCCCCAAACAAAAAGAAAAAAATTTTATCCATCCTGCCCTTTTTTTTTTCCTGAACCCCATTTTCTCCATTACTGAAAACAGTGGTCTCCCAGTCACATGGTTGATTCTCAGTATCCAAATTTTGATGCCGCAAGATCGTGCCCTTCCGCTGCAAAAAACCAACCATGGCCTCATTATTCATCAATAAACCATCCAGAATTCCCAAGTCAACCCTCCTACCAAAAAACACAGTAACCATCCTGAATTTAATCAGTTCATCAAACAAAAAAGAGATTACAGAGATAATAAACCGCTAATATCCCCATCAGCAAAAAAGGGGCCGAAATGGCACTAAATAAGCCAACAAATGGGAGATTTTATAAATCCCACAAAATTTCGTCAACTTCACAGAAGAGGCAAAAATCTTTTCAACAATTCGTGTGCCACAAATGTCACCAATCAAACAAACATGCATTAACTCCCAACTGAATTATGGCTGCTACACTCGAGCTGCAACAAATCCCAAAAGAAAAGAAAAGAAAGTGAATGGCGCCTGACGAACAAGGTGGTTATCAGCCAAACTGATCGCAACAAGCTCAAACCTTCAATTACGGCAAAATCCTTGGGGAGGCGCTAGGGTGGGTGTTAGGACAATAAAGTGTATGGAAAGAAAACACAAACCCAGAGCCGCTTTCGAAAACAGTCGATTGTTTTCACCAAATTTCGTAAATTCTCCAGCTACCTGAAGAACGTTACATGGAACGTGTTTTTATGTTTTCTGAGAATGAAGCGACAAAACTGTAAGCTCTGCAACCTTTCACTGAACCCAGTATCTCCACACAGGTCCGGGCGCGAAAGTACTTCATGATTTAAGGTTTTCATGTGTGTACTCCAACCTTTTTGTTAGGTAAAGTGTCCATTTTCACATCAAATTTAAAAAAATATTGATTAAAAAGTTGATGGCCCTTTGTTCTTGCTCCAGCAAGATCAAATTACTCGCAAAACATAAAGCGTGATCCTAATGACGGCATCAAGATCGCGTTCCTCCGATACTGCCAAGAAATGATAGCAGTGCATGAAACAAGAAGACAAGAAGTACTTCATTACCTTCCTGGATTCTTGAAAATATATTGAGCCGTGGTTTTACTGGCAATCCTCATTCCCTTATCGGCACTTCAATAATTATCCTTCTCATTTTTTGAGAAAGAGATAATATCACCAACTTAGCTATATACTCTGATCCTTTCTTTACCAAAGCCAATGCCCTCATTTGTGACATCACTGGCATCGTAATAATTAAAAAGATCCGCTTCGATTTAATGAATTGGTGGCGGCGTGATCTAATCAACTGTGAATTCCCAGACTTCAAACCAGATCTAGGTCTTCCCAGATGATTTTTGATAATGTGCACACCAGTTTTCTCAGCCATATCAGCTCAACTGTGCACGGCCCATTTGCATGCTGTTTCTACCTGATTTTGACATGTTTCCAGCCCTAAAAGCCACGACATCATTAACGCTCCCCTTTTTCCGTCAATATCACATCTTTCCAAGGCGATAAAACTTGTATGTCAGACCCATAGTATGAAACCTGGAAGGACATCGCCTCATATTCGAGGCCCATGCTACCGTAAAATACTATGTTCCGTGAGGTATTTAATGCGTTCTTAGGAACACCTTATATATATGATGGTGAATTTAGTAAAATTCATGCGATTTAATCCATCTTTCTTCCGTTAGCTTATCCCCCTTGTGAATTCTTCTTTCGACAGCTTGCTGTGGAATAACAGGTGGAGACTTCTCTAAAGCCTTTGCACCGGCCAAGTTGCTTATGGATATTATAAGGCTTGAAAGATGCTTGTCTATTAACCATCGACGCCCATATGGAGGAGGCTCCACCTTATGCCAATACTCACCTTTAGAATTCCTTCTGCCGCCATATAGACGTGAAGTTCCAGGTGGTCGTGGATAAGGGGCATGGTTATTCCAGCGTCCCTTTTTCAAAGTTCCAGAGTTGCGCTACATACCCCACGTGCACATGCCCGCCCATTATGATAACCAAGGCAATCTAAGCCGAGAGGAAGGGAAACTATAATGCAAATTCTTTTTGTCTTGATTTTCCTCTTCCTCTTCATCTTTCTCTCTTTTTTTCTCAATTCCTCTCCTCCCTTCATCTGCTTTTCTCGATTATCCTTTTGGTCTTTCTCTCGATTGTGCTAAACTTAGTTCGTTTATCGGGATATTCTCGTAAGGGATCCACTATGTTGTATTCTTAATATATTTATCTTGATTTCAATGGGAAGATTTAAGCATATTTAAACTGGTTTTCTAATACTGATGCATCGAATTTTCTATTTCCATTCTTCACATATCCCGACTGGGAGGAGTCGGTTATCTTGAAGGGGGCCTGAGAAGCCTTATTGGTTTACGGAGATGATTTATCGTGAGTTTCCTAGATGTATATCGCAGCTCTCAGTTGTCAGACAAAGCCCAGCTTATTTGATGAACAAGCCTGTGAGGTCTACCTGTACTGCATAGCGGGTCCACAGTGCTTCCCACTTGCTTCCTCAGGCCTTAAGTGCGTCATTGCTTATCTCTAAACATTGTAGGAAAAGGAGTTAACGCCTCCTCGATATTATGGAAAGTTGATCCATCGGGTGCCATTAATGCACCTATACATGCCTATTCTGAGGTAAGAGTGTGCGGGCCCGTAAGCGTCGCCGCTTGGTGCTCTTTTGCTTGAAAGTACTTTGTTTTTCTATAGCACCCTTGAAGTTTTTGGTGAAGCGTGAGCCATTCCGTGAGATATTTTGATCGCCGCCTGTAAGCCATTTGCTCGCTTAGCCTTTGCGGATCGCTTGTTGTTTTGTTTCTCGTTTAATGCACTCCTTAGCCGTCGGTGTTTCCCAGACTAAACTCCATGCGAGGTTTTGAGATGCACCCCAAGCCCGGATTTGGCTAGTAGATATTGAGCCAAGTTCAGCGATCTCTCTCTGTCATCTCGGGCCACAGAACGGCGCAGAGTCAAGAGAGACTCCCACCGCCAAATGTGTCACAGAGGTAGGCCCAGCAGGAGCGCCTTCGCAGCTGCACTGTGCCTCCTTTTCCATGTCCATGGAGTGAGTTGATCCTATCGCCAAATTCCCGACAAAATTAGTTTAGAATCGGCCAAATGGTTTGGCCGCCTGGCCGTGGTTAGAGGCGATATGCCGCTTCATTTTACCCAGAGCAAGTCAAGAATCTGCATCCTCGCTCCTTGTGTCGTCATTGGTGGAAGCGCTTGCGCATAGCCTTCCCGGGAACCTCTTACGCTTTATCCATCTAAACGTTATTCGGATTCCTTCGATGGTCGTAGTGTGCTTAACCTTCTTACCGGCCGGGTATCTCGTTGCTTGAGATTTAGAAGCTTTGTTTACACACAAGCTCTGACCGCGCATTGGCTGAAGGTCCGCCCCATAATCCAAAGCTTCTCGCTGAAACCGAGCTCCCTGATTCCCCTAAGACCAAGGCAAAGGGGGTTGCCCTTGGTCGTGAGCCTGGTATGAGACTCGACCTCTCAGCTTCCTTTAACTCGAATTAATCCTCGTGTTTCCAAAGTTTGTTTTAGCTAGAATGCAAATTCCATACCGCTAGTGGATCAGGTACCTTATCGCACTGCTTTTCGATGTCATTTATGCGCCAAGCGCAAAGCAGGTCGCCGGAAACCGGGTTGAGAATGCCAGCTCGAGAACATTAGCCGCCGGGCTGAGACGCATTTTGCGCGTAGTGCAATCATGGAAAGCGCTTCACAAGTGAAGAATGCCACTCTAAGAGAGCCGGGCGGCGCTCTTTCTCATATTTTCCCCTAATGTTACCCGCCGTCAGGCCATTTACAGGTGGCCATCAAGGAGCCATTTTCTCGTGCCGATCTCCCGACTTGGTCCTGCTGTGCCTCACCATCTCTCATGAGATCAATGGAGCCCGCTTCCACAACATCCCGCAGAGATAAAACTTCAATGTCCAACCCAAAGGCCCACTTAGTCGCCCCCCACCGCAAAGAAAAGCGAGACGGAGGGCACTATTGCAATCAAAGGCGCCGGTGCTTGGTTAGAAGTTTAGAATAGCTCATAGTAAGCCCCGAGAGGAAGAAATGTTTCGCCTGCCACCGGTTTACTGGGCCACGGGCAGGCGTAGGATCGGCCCGCACCCTGCAGGGTGTGGCCACCTCTGGGGTTCTGGAGTAGAGAAGCTTAATTCCAGGCGGTCTCCCCGCATGAGTGAGGCTCGAAAAGGGCGGCCATAGTCTGGTGGAATCCCCATCTAACTTTGTAATGACTAGTCGGCCTCTCTGTGTGGTTTGCCACATGCCCCCCTCAACGAGGTTAATATGCCTCTCGAGGTGGGAGGTTTCGACTATGAGTCCCCAAGCTGCCGCAAGATGCTGGAATGTCCCATCAAGGGTAGTTATTGTCTAGCACTCCCCGCCCAAGCCTACCGCCGTGACTACATGAAACGGCCGCCAAACCCGAGTGCTGGTGCTAATACATGCAGCCCCGCTAATCGGAGATGGTTCATCCCTCGACCCGGATATGCAGGCTTCGAATTCAAGGATCGCGTGCTGAAAATCGCCCATCACCGAGAGCCCTCAATCGAAAGTAATCTCTCGAAGCTACACGCATGCACGGCTCGTATCCGAACGCTGGATGCTCGTGATCCGCCCCGTCGTAAGCAGTATTCCATTCCACTTCCTGTTTATGTTGATAAGGAGGACTTCTAGCCCGCGGCGATTTCCGCACCGCGGGGATACGATGATGGGATGCCATCCAAACGCGCAACTTCCTCAACTCCGGCCGCTTAAATTCTGGTAAAGTGCTTGATTCTTAGCATGTAAATCACCACGCCAGATAAAAATCTTTTCTCTCAACCTTATGTCTTTAGGTTGTGATGGCCATCCGCAACATATATATACCCTCACCAAAGACCGAAAGCTCGTCCCTCGATGACGCCTTTTGCAGAAAACCGCGCTTTATGTTTTCGTGTAATGACAGCCAGCACACCATCGTACTCCCGACCGCCTCTTCTCGCTATTATGAATCTGATCGAACATTGGGACAAAAGAGGCGCCGCAGATGTGCCAAGCCGTTATCCCGGGGTAGAAAAAGAGACGAGGCCAAGCAAGAAATGTATGGCTCCCGCTTAGTGCCACAGCTGAAGAGACTACTGGGGGTGCCAGGTAGTCATCCTGACTAAGGTCTTAAATCTCTTAGCGCCTAAAAAGAAGTATGCAGGTCATAAGCCAAAATCGCTCCAGCTTAGCAAGCTTCCAGTTCCTGCTTCAGAGATAGAGGCTAAGTCAACTGCTCGCTTTGGCCGGAGCTCGAGGCATCCAATGTGAGGTTCCTCTCCTTCGTTCGGCAATGAGCAAAGCAAAGGATAGGGAAAAGACATGTGACGGTTGAAAGTGAGCGTAAAAATTGCAAAATGCAGACCCCAGATAAACAAGCGATACGCTGCCGAGTTCACGAGCGTAGTGACTAATCAAGTGTCGCTCCCACAAAGAGAGAAGCTGTTTTGGGAATACTGGCTTGATGATCTAGACAATATTCGATCTAGTCCTATAGCGTTATGACTAAATTAATTGAATTCAAGAAAGCCTTATTATTGTAAATTCGATTTAAGGTAATGATAAGAAAACCAGAGTTTTTGCCTTCGCCTACCACACCTAATGATCTCTCAAATCTAGATAATGTGATAATTTAATATTCCATATAATTTATGTTACTTGTCGATCGTAGCTCACAAGATATTTCTCCCTGAGATATAGTCGTCTATCTCAAGGTTATAGTGTATTGCATCTCTGCTTCTGATCTCTTACTACGAGACATGAATGAAAAACCCCATGCTTACACTGTAGAATCTGGATATCTCTATTCCTCGATTTGACCAAGTGTTGCACTACGTGTCCTTTATTTAGTCATCTTTCTGATATCAAAAGCAATTTAGCATTAACATGCCATAATTATTTCAAATAATATCATGATATCGTTCCACAGCAAGCAACCATAGATATTCATAGATCGATAATAAATAAAACCACAATTAAAGTATTAATCCATAATGGTGCTGTTGGGGTGGTTGAAAAACCCTAGAGAGCAGTGTTAGTTCATAGTGATTCTTTCATTATGATCGCAAAGATTTTTAGCGCATCAAATCCTTAATCAAGAAAAATAAATACCGAAAAGTCGCTTCGCACTAACCGCGCCTCGCACCTTTATCCGTTTCCGTAACATGTCTCTCTCAAATCTCCGGCTTTGGCTCTTAATCCCCCTCTTTGCCCCTCGAAATTGATTTTCTTTTATATTTCGGGATCCAAGCCCATCAATGGCCCATAAAATCATATTTTTTTAACGCTCACATCTAGAAAAGAAGACCTCGCCACCTAGTACGCTCACCTTACGGCTGGGGCTATGCCGCGGACGCACCCGCGAGAAGCCACGGAATCGCCATCCCTCAGTTCGCCGCAGTCGCAGCCTCCCCGCTAAGGTCGTGAAGCACCACGCCGCTAGCGTGGTTTCGCTCTATCGCGGCATCCGGCGTGGTCCACCGCCGCACCCTCTCTTTATGCTTCTCGCTGGTTCTTTCTTCTATTATTTATTTCCTTTATTCCAATATCGACACAAACCTTTAAAACATTATAATATGGGCGATTAGCTTAAATATTATGAATATGAATGCATGAATCATGCAATTGAGCTATAAAAACACATGTAGAAATTTAACAAATGTATGCATGATTCAATTTTCTCGGATAACACCTCAGTCTTAGTTTCGCTGCGCTGGTCCAAAGCAAGAACAGACCCTTAATCCGTGGAATGCAAGAATAAAGCTGCAACTAACACCGACGATATGTCTAGTACAGTTGCTATCACCATTGCAGCAGTCAACATGAACCGCTCTCAAAAGATCCAAGGACTACTTAGGTTATTCAACTCCTTTCAAGAATCAAGATCGGGTTAGTCTCTACTGACCGCTGTGCATGGCAATCCCTTGGGGTGCTCAATACCCTCCCAAGGAGTCTGGCGTGGTTAGTGTGATCTCCATTGTATAGCTCGACTTCAGTACCCCCAAACTTGAATTTAACTTGCCTATTTGGAATGGCTTAACACAAAAGAATGAGAATGCACCATTTTATTCACTTCAACTACTCCTAAGGGGATTAACTCTAAGAAACTTAAAAAGAGCACAAAAGTACCAAGAAGTGTTTAGGGTGAGTGGTTCTATAGCGGGGGATCCATTGGTGACTCCTTCACTGTTGGTTAAATATCAACGGATTACTTAGTTTCCCAAGAACTTCACCTCAAACACTCAACCAAGCCTCGAGGCCCTAGACTGTGGAAATCATCCATCCTTCATTCCATGTAGCTGCGTTGAAGTCAGCACGGCTCCTGGCCATTGGCTTAGGGCATTAGAAGCTTTGAAAGCCCCTCGGACTGTGCCCGATTCACTTGGAAGATCCACTTATACGAACCATGTTTCTTATATATATATGTTATGCAGAGTATATGTATATATATATATATAGTATATATATATAATCGGGGCTCAAAGGCTATCCTCTTTTTCTCTAAGATGTCCCATCACTTAGGTGTTTAAACTTTCCAAGGTTCGCAGAACTCTTGCATATGAGGTCCTGAATCAAGGCATTACCCTCGGCTAAGATCATGTGCGCCAGGGCTGTGATAGCTACTCTGAAATGATTTCGAGACTGGTGCGGTGACCGTATATGTTATCTCAACTTTATACATTGCGCCCCGACATGTCAAACAACCCTGGAAGTTCCTTATTTCACGTAAAATTGTGCTTTCCATGATTGGCCATGACTCCCCTTGCAATCATGGTCAACTAGGTTAAGAATTGGTCAATATTACTTAACTTGAAACTACCATATCATAATATTTCCAAATGCAAATATGCTGGTACATAGTGAATAAGGCTCGGTCTTTAAACATGCTAAAAACAAAACAAAACAAACTAAAACTGACGAAAAGTAGACCTAAAACAAGCTTAAAACATGCAAAGATGTTCAGTGTGCCGCAGCGCCACACTCCCAAAGGTAAACCGTGATGTTCAACACACACATACAATTCCCCCAACCGTAAAATTGATAGTGTGTCCTCAATGACGTAAAAAAGAAAATAAAGGCAAGCAGATATGTCTAGAGAATCACCGAGGTGGTGGCGGCGCATGGCTGCAGGTGAAAAGAGAGGAACCAAGCCAAATTTGAGCCGATGGTCCCGGTCGGGCGCCATTTGCGCTGGCCCTGGCCATGATGGTGTCCATGTCCCGACACTCAGTGGCAACACTGCGCTCCCAAGACTCATCCCAATATGCTAAACCGCGGTGGTGAGTGTGGCGAATCGGGTCTGCCAAAGACCGCCAGTCGCGAACTCCGAGGGGGACTCGTGGTGGTCGCCGGTCCCGGGTCGCCCGCACTAAGTGTGGATTTTGGGGCATCATCATCGGTCTCCTCATTTGAATCGCCCGAGCCCCGAATCCGCCTTGGGCAAAGCAGGCGGAAGGCCCCTGTTGCACCTGCTCGGAGTCTAACATCGGTGACCTCGCCAGCGGCACAATCCAAGTAATCGTGGAGGGGTAGATCGTGGCCCCGCATTTCTTGGTAAACTCATCAACCACCGGTCAAGGAGGCCGAATCTCGATGTCAAACTGAACCCCTTGGTCATAGTGTATAGGAGATCGTTTGCCCTTCTCATGGACTGTGTGCTAAGATGTAGTGTAGCCTGATTTTAACACATAAAAAATTATACTGCACCTAGCCACAAAGGTGAGGGAGTGCATTATGAAAATTCAGTGAAATCACCGAGGGGAAGTCATGCTTTCCACACGCTCCGGCCTTGAGTAAGCTTCTACATCAAGCGCCATAATTAGTGTGTCAAAATAGAGCTTCTATGCCCAGACTCATCGTTTCATTTACCCAGCGCGGTAAATCCCCGTTGATACTGGCACCAATCGACCCACTGCCGGACGGCGCGACGGTGTCGACCTTGAAGGCGTATCGAGTGCGGAACTCCCGCACGACGGCGCACCGGGACAAGGCGCATAGGAGCGCCCGCAGTTTCCTAGCCTAGATAAAGTTGAAGAACGCATTGGAGGCGGGGAAACCGCTGCCCAGATTTAACGAGCCGCTGAACAAGGACTGTGGTAATCGCCGACCTCCCTGAAATGAACCCGTGTGGATCCTTTCTGAGTGTGGTGTTGTCATGAGGAGCCGGACGCCGCTTTTTGGCCGGGAGTCGATTGTGGAGCACGGTGTGGTCGACCTGGGGCTAGGAATCTCGCAAACACTAAAAACAGGTAGAAAGGGAGAGGAAAGGGCGCCAAATGCGCAGCGAGGAATGGACAGTCGCTTGATATTTAAAGGGGGGTCGTAATTACTTCGCTACGCCGTCGTATAGGGCTCTACGTCACGCAAAGCATCGCTATGCAATGGCGTGCAGCTCTTACGCCGCTACGCACCGAAAGTGTGATAGTATACGTAATGCAAGATGCGTTCTATGCCTACCGAGTAATCCCGAAAGTTAGATAGTGAAATTCTTTTTTTTTCGTTAAGCCACTAAAGGCGCAAAAGCCTCAATAATCGTTGCTACCAGAAGTATGGAACAAGGCTTTTCTTTTTAAAACACGGCTCGCTCTCTCACACCCCAATGAACATAAATCCTTAGTGATCAGAGCCAGACCCTTTGTTAGCCTTGAAAAACTCACAAACACATTAAAAACAAACAAAAGTAGAAAGTCCAAAAACGAAAATTGTACCGAAAAGCACTTAAAAAGACCCAAAAAGAATACAAGTTCAAAGGAAGAGGATTCACTAACATTGGGTTGCCTCCCAAGAAGCGTTGGCAGCCACCAGCTAGTTTCTACAGATCCGGCAACAGCGTCACCTGGAAGATCCCAGCATCCAAACTGCAGATCTCCTGTCATCCCAACGGTCTGGTCCCAGGCGCAACAGTCCCCAGCTCCTTCCATATAGCTCCTCCAAAAATACAGGTTCTCAATAATCCGGTATTGACTTTGAACTCGTCCCTTCTCTAGATGCATTATTCAACCCTCCAGAGCCAAGGAAATACTTGAACTACCGTGAACGAGCCCCAACATTTAATGCCGGCGTTTCGTGATTTTCCTTATAGATTCGAAAGCATTCTCATAAGTTTCCCATTATGACCGCCTGATTCACCTCGGGCCAGCATCTCGGCTTCTCTCCCGCCACCATCATCCATGCTCGGCAGCCTAGTTGCCCAAAGAAGTCGTATGTTCTAATTCCATTAGCAAATGACATGCTTTCCATAGACTAGTCGCCTGAATGGTTTAATATTACCCAACGGGCGAAATGCATCCGATGCGCCCAAAGCGCGCCATCAATCTTCTCGACCGCCTTCCTCGAACTATTATTGATTGTTTCTTCTCAGACCGCTGACTTTATCTCCCAATTTGACACATTCTCATTTTATCCATTTGCCCGCGAGTGGTAAAGAAAGTGAAGTGTGATGTCGCGACACCATTTTTACGCACTTTATCAACCACAGTTGCGTAAATGCGAGTACCAAATTCATCCGTGATCAATGCCTGCAGTCGAAACGTGCAACATGTGGCGTTGAAGGAACTTGACTACCACACTGGCATCATTAGTGCGTGTCGGTATTGCTTCTACCCATTTGGAGACGTAGTCTACGGCGAGGAGAATATACAAGTTACTAAATGAAGAGGGAAATGGACCTATGAAGTCCATTCTCCACAAGTCAAATAGCTCAACCTCTAGAATTGTGCTCATGGGTGGTTCATCCCGTCAGCTGTCGCCATTCTTTGGCACTTATCACAAGACAAACTGTGCCGATTCCTTAAACAAGCTAGGCCAGTAGAAACCTAATTGAAGTACCTTTGTTGCAGTCCTCTAGCCTCCAAAGTGTGCCCCACATGATAAGGTGTGGTAGTGATTTAGAATACTGTCCCATTTCTATCTTCGGGCACACATCGCCTTATCACTGATCCACAATGTTTGTATAAAATAGGTTCTTCCCAAAGTAGTGTTGCTTCAAATGTGCAAAAAGAACCCTTCTTCTCGCTGGTAGTTAAAATCGGAAGGATAACCTGGCTACTGTAAGTAATTCACATAGCCTGAAACCACATGGAACAAAGCCAGGTCTCCTTCACTTACTTCAAGAGCCGCCATCTTGGAAATCATCGCCAACCCGTACTGCCTCTAGGCCCTTCCAATCATGACATGGTTTGTGGCTAGGGTTCTCTGCTCCCTTTCATCCTGATTTCTAGGTCGGGCTCCCTGCACAGGAAGCACCCACCGTATCTCGCAGTTTCAGATCCTTTTTAGTCACAGGTACTTTAATGGCCAAGCGGTCATGCAGTACTATTACCTTGTTGCCAATCAAGTATGCTCAAATTTATCAAGGGCAAAACGATGGACAATAGTTCTTTTTCAGTGTGTATAGTTCAGCTCGGCATCGCCCAAAGCACGCCACTAACATAGTGAATAACTTGAATATCCTCTCTCTTTTTCGCTTCAAAGATCGCCCGATCATCGCGTAGTCACCGACGTCATTGGCTCAAACTGAGGTCCTAATCTCCCGTTACAACTAATATGGGGCCGATGCTACCAATCTATCTTTCTCGCACTGAAAAGCTCTCGCATTGCTCACTATCAAAAATCAAATGATGTCCCTAACTAGCAACCGGACAAGGGATTTTGCAATCCGAAAAATCTTTTTATGAACCGCCATAAAAACCCCGCCGCGGTTCTAGAAAGCTTCTTATGCCCCTTTATCGATGATGATGGATAGTTTCTCTATTGGCCCTCAATCTTGCTTGCCGACCCCTTATTCCCTCTCAAGTAAACCGGTGCTCAAGTACTATGCCTTCCTGCAATTGCGGCAAGTGACACTTTTCCCAATTCTGCAAGACAAGATCATGCTCCTTTCATCTAAGAAGCACTCCACCTCAGTTTTCTAGACAATTGTCAAAGGAGTTTTCAATACCGAAAGTCAGTATCCATGAACACCCTTCACTGTCTTTTCAACCATATCTTAGAATATGGCAATCATAAGGCACGAAATGTGGCTCGTGCACGAGATATTTTGCCGCATCCGCTAAATGCGACGTGTACATAAGGGGCAAGTGAATTTCGCCTTCGATCCTCTCAAGGGCTATAGCGATCCGATGAAATGCACACTTATCCCAAGAAACAATAATATACTTTATGCCCCCATAGTCTATCTAACATTTGATCCTGAAAATGGCGTAGCGGAAAATGGTGGTCTTTTTCGGTAGCTCTTTATTCACTTCAATAGCTCAATGCCCTCCAACCCGTGGATCGTTTCCCGTGGAAGGAAAATGCAATGGGAGCAGCTGAGTTCATGTTTTATCACCCAGCTGTGCCTCTCATTTTAGGCACACCCCGATGCCCAAAACTACCCATGCATTGGTGCTAAATAGGATAAATAACCCCAAGATCTTGTACCACTTTAAGATTTCCTCATGACTATGTTTCTTCATGGTTGATCTGGGCCTCTCTCGTGTTTTTAATCGGTTGCTTATAACCATCTTCTGGGGCCAGACTGATGCATACACATAGAAGGATCTAACTTCTTTAACCAAAGCCTTATTGGACCAAATAAGCGCGATGTCCGTGATACTTGAGTACTTCAATAATCCATGTCTTTGCGTCGCCGTCGTGATGAAATAATCACCGGTAAAGGGAGAGCGCGCCCCAAGATAGCATGCACCCAAATGGATGGGTAGTGGCTGCTCTATCTCGGTGGTCGTCGTAGCGATTGCACTAACGCTTGTATAATTTTGCTCTAGGTTCAGTATTTCCTTCCCATTAGTTGCAAAGAACCATCCATTCACATACTCTCGACCCTTCTCCCCGCTTCTTTTTTATTCACTTAGATTCCGGCCAGCTTCCTTTGAAGGGTCATCAATGAGACCACTTTGGCGTGACACCATAGCCTCTACTGCCTCTATCATGAAGCATTTATCACTCTCTCGTCGGGTGCCTCACACCAAACACATTAAACCAGACCTCATCAACATGTAATTTCCCCACTTCAACTTCCCTCTCACAGACATCAATCACTTCCGCTCCCGCCAATGTTAAGAAATAAGCCCTACCTAATATTATGGGTATTTTCTTTAAGTCTCTTCCCTTCATGTCTGGGGAACGATGAAACTCGTTGGGAAGATAAAACTTGTCTACTTTACCGCACGTCTTCTATCACCCCCCTCGATGTTTTAGTGACCTGGGTTAATCGAGGTGACCGTAGTCATGGAAGCCACCTAATCTCAAAGTCGCTGAATATGGATGCCAAACAAGAGAGGCGTTTTATACTAGCTCCCAAGTCACATAAGGCCCCCTCAAAGATGGATTTCAATGGTATAAGCGAAATAGTAAAAACCATTTCAGTTCTTCAGCTTCTTTGTGGCGCTAAGAATGGCAGTCCAAACATCCCAACATTCCCCAGTAAAATCCGACAGTTTTTTCTTTTGACAAGATATCCTTCATGAATTTTTATATCTGGCATTCGTTTCTAATGCATCGCCAAATGGAATGTTTATAAGCTTCTGGAACACTTCCATAAACTTCGTGAATTGCTTGTCCAATCTTCTATTCTTCTTCAGCGTTGAGGGGGTGTGGTGCCTAATTGTATCATACGGTCAGTTGTGGTCGGGCCCATCTTTAGCCCCTCAATTTCTTCTTCTTCCACAAACTTTTTCTCTCAGGGTCGTTTCCTTCTATCTGCTTCACAATATTCCTCGACCGGTCTCGATTACTTCCCTCGCTACCTCTTCTATCAATCGGGTCAACAGCCTTCCCTATTACCACCAATTCTCTCGCCACTTCATGAGATCCTCATACATGCTCATTACCTGCCTCGGGTTCACCTTGAGCTGCTGGGCAATGATCCATGTCGCCCCACCAAACAATGCGCCTGGTTTCGCTCATTTCAGCACCCCCAGGCTCTGGTGCCATCTCGATTCTCGGCAGCCTATGACATCGGCTCTCGTAAACGCCGAGCTTGATTTTGAATGGGCCTTTGTCTCATTCATAAATGTGCTATGTGAAGTCATCATATGGGCTGTAAGGCCTCTTCTGAATCCATTCAAGTGGCTGCCATGACGCCGGCGGTGGCATACTCATTCTGGTTGTTCCTCCGCACCATAGTTCTGATTGCTCGATTATTCCGTTACCTTTCCAACCTGGCCTTGATTTTGATTGCGGTTCTCGTACCGCTCTCGTGATACTGATATTACTCCCATATCGTCTCCTACTATTGTTGATTGCAATCCCACATACCAGAGCCAGACTACTCGTTTCATGTGCCTCGACCGACAATCCATAGTGTTCGTGGTCGTTCCTCCATAAGACTAAAGTGCATGAGCTGTCCTGTGGATGGAGTTCGAATCGCATCTTCACTTACCTGTCGCTTCTATAGTCAAGTAAAGTTAACCTGTAAGCATGGTTTACCAAGCCACAGAACTTCTCGTACCGGGCGCCCACTCAAGGACTTCCTAGGTGCTTAATCTATGCTAAAGCTTCACTTATTGTAATTGGGGTAAATGTGATCTTCCAAATATCTCATAAGTCAAACAAGAGTCTCTCCTCACCGTGGCACTTCCCCGCTAAAGAGGCATCAATGATTGTCCTAAATGAATCACTAAACCGTTATAGAGCGTGTACTTCATCCACCTGAAGTTAACCCGTGATGTGGGCATCTCCTCAAAGAGCTCATGAAACTCTCTCCCCGTGCTCGCCAAGGCAGTTCTCCACCTCGAAGCCGTCTAAATGTGTTAATTTCTGCAACTAATTGTGCATCTTAGGGTGGGAAAAAATTTGGTCAAAAATTTATGCACTAAAAGTCATTCATTACGTATCGGAATCCCAGTGGTTGGCTGTTAACCAATGCTTAGCCCTGGGGCCGCTAAGCTTTTTAGACGCTGGGAACAAACGCACCGGTAGCTTTACCCATTACTTTACTGCGGTCGCCTGCACTTCCTCAATAAAAACCTCTGCCCATGTGCCCGATTCCTCACTAGTGTCCATGAAACGATGATGCCAGTAAGATGCGTAATTAATACTATTTTTACCAAAGTTGTCGCTTTAATGCGGTCGCCAGATAGTCACTTCAAACAAACTGCGGCGTATTAACCTCGTAAGTAGCGTGGCGCGGATTATCGCCGTACAAATGATTTCCAAATTTCGGCCAATTCTCCTATAATTCGCCCATTCTCGATCCACCTCGTGGTTTCGGCCCTTTCTTGAACTCCGTCCTTCATCCTCTCGATTCTCTCGCATGATTTTAAATTAGGTTAGCGTATCAAGGTAATCGCATAATGAAACTGCCTGCCCGTGGGATCGAATGGAAGTAATTCCCCCCGTATTTGTCTTGCATGCACACTAATTGCTTTCCCGAAATCACACAAGTATGAAGTCAGGACCGTGTCACAACAAGCAGTATTAAAATAAACCTTTAAAAACAAAGTTAACAAACAAAAAATGATTAATGGCAAAAAGAACTAAATAAAATTAAATTGATCCAAAAGCACAATCTATGGCATCAGAAACATGGGAATATCAACACCAAAATTCCGAAACTGCCCAAAAACTTTTGACGGGCTAAAAGTGAGTGTGTAAAAGTTGTAAAAATGCAGACTGCAAGTCAAATATATATCGCGCCGAGTTCACGAGTGTAGTGGCTTAGTCATGTCGCTCCCACGGCAGTAGTTTCTGAATACAGCTTGATGATCAAGACAATAGTATTAGATTCAGTCCTATAGCAAATTATGACCAAATTAACCGATCAAAAGAAAGCCTTCAATATTAAAAATTGACATGGTAACGATGAGGTGCATCAGTGTTTTGCTCCTCTCGCCACCACATTACACTTTGACATGGATTCTTAACCCAGATAGTGTATTTATTTAATTTTCCATATGATTTATGTTAGCGGCTCGATCGCGTTCACAAGATATTCTCCGAGATAGCTGCTCATCTCAAGCGGGCGTGTGTATCGCATCTCTACTCCGACTCCTTTTCTCCAAGATGCATGAATGCAAACACAAACCCTAGTGCTACTGACTTTCGTGAATGAAGTGGATATCTCTATTCTCGATTGACCAAGTGTTGTTTTCACCGCGCGTCTCTACGAGTTTGTCTTTCTTGGATATTAGACTCTCAACATTAAATGCCAATAAATAGCTTCTCAAATAATACCATGTGATTAAATTCCAAAGAGTAAAAAGTAACCTGATAAATATTCATATCGGTATTGAACAAACCAAAATTAAAGTATTATTAATCCATAATGGTGCGGTGCTAGGGGTTGACAAAACCCTGTAGGAGAGAAAAGTTATTCAGCAGATACCATTACAGACCGAAAGATTTTTAGCATCAAACGAATCGGGAGCAATACGTAAAAGCTTCGCGTTTTCGCGCATTCGAACTGCTCACCAATCTCTCTCTATTCCCCTTTGTGTTCGCCTTTGCCTTCAAATCGCGCCCTCTTTTAACGTACCCGGATCCGTGGCTCATCAATGGCCTAGAGAATCGTAGCTTTTAACGCCACATAATTCAGAAAGAAGATCACCTTTGCCAAGACCGCGCTACGGCTGGGTTACCGCCGCGCGCCGCACCTAAGGCAAGTTTGCCGCTGGAATCTCGCTATCCAGTTCCCGCCGTAGCGCAGGCCTCCCCACCCACGCCTGCAAAGATGGAGTGCCCCGCCTGCGCACTCGAGGCCCACCGTCACCTCTTGTGCCTCCTGGTTTTTTCTATTATTTAGCCTTTTTTTTATCCCAATATCCAGACAGGTGTCCTATGCAACACATAGCATAAGCGCTAGCTAATATTAGTGAATATGAATGTGAATCATGCAATTTTCACGAAAGCCAGCAAAAACATATAAATTTTTAACAAATATATGCATGATTCACTCCGATCAACATGGTGGAAGACTACTAGGGGTCTTTGGATCTCATCTTTGCTTACGGCGATGGGTGTTGTGCATTCAAGAACAACATCTGCGGGGATCGGCCAGACATCCCAAATGGCATGCATGACTCCTCCAACCCACTTCCTCTAGAATTCTTTGACAACCCGAGGTGCCCCTAGCCTAGCGCGTACGATGAGGCCATAGACGCGGTAGGGCGTGTCAAGGAGGGAGGCTTACAGAGATCCTGTGGCGGCAGTCATACTATGAATAGGACCTTTCTCTCTTTTTCATCCGTTAGCTTCGACTATCTGGGAAAACCCTTTGCAAGTGGCAACTCTCTTGGCCACATATGTACTTTATTTGTGCTCTCGCGACACTTTACTTTATTTTTTAATGAAATTTGAAAATGTCAACTGTGCTTGAGCATTGCTTATTAAGAACTCTTAGCCGGATAGCAACCATGTCTGGGGAGGATATCACCGAACAAAGAACAAATCGTGACCGACTCTTAGGCACCAACCGGACAACAATCGTATCTGGTCTTTTAGATGCCGGCCGAACAACAACCATATATCTCGGATCTCTCAAAATGCCGTACTGACAACAATCGTATTTTCGGACTTTTAGATGCCGCTGAACAACAACCGTGTGCCATGCTTTAGATGCCACCGGCCAACAACCATAGCCTCGATTCTCTTTAGAAAGAAGTGATCGAGGTTTTGGGCGGGAACTTGTAAAGGATAATCTTTTTATTGATGATAGTTTCCTCAAAACAATACAATTAATTAATAATATCATTTCTCGAGGTGTACGGCATTCCACATTTTGGGAAACGTGTGTCCCATCTAGTCTCTGCCAACAGAACCGACCGTCTCCTACTGCACTTCACCGTGTACTTAATTCTTCTGGGCCATAAAACTTCTCCCCATCCACCCGGGTTAGACGCAGCCGAAAAATCCTTCTTAAGACTAATTCCCCGGTTTTGAACGTACGCGGCTTTACACACCGGTTATGCTAACTTGCTAACCTCTGTTGGTATGAAGCTATGCGCACGGCCGCGTCGCTCCCGAAGCTCCGTCACCCAATGCGCTAACGTCTTTGATTATAACTTCGCAGCCGTTTCCTCGTGAACTTCCACTTGAATGGTGGGCATCTTGACTTCTCCGTGGGGATATAGCCTCCATCCCATATGTGAGGGTTTAACGTAGCGATTCCCTTCTAAGCTTTCTAGCTAGTTGTTCTATAGCCCATAACACTCTTGGTAGCTCTTTCACCCATTTTCCTTTCGCTGATCGTGTGCTGCTCATACTCGACGTGAAAGTGTTTTGTTAGATGCTTCGTTGGCCATCGCACTCTCCACGTGCCTAGGGTGGGAGTATAGGTTTTTATTTACAATTTCCGCCGGCAGAAGTTCCTATACACCGCACACCATTCATTGTCCATTACAATTGACGCATCCTAATCTCTCCTTCGCACAATGTAAATATTTTTTCAATACCTAACTGAACTACTTCTCGTTTCGGATGGATGCAAAGGGGCTTCAACCTCATCCATTTGCTGAAGTGGAAGCCTGTGGCAACTAACAATAGCTTCTTCCGGGAGCCAGGTTGGCAAAATTTACCCGGCATGTCAATACCCCCACCGAGCTAAGGGTCGAGACTTACAGGCTTGTTAAATCTAGGCCGGCGCCGTGACGGGGCCTACCGCTGGCAACGACATCATTATTTTCAAGATAGGGCTAGTTTACAGGTTCTACCCCCGCATGATCGGCTAGTAGTAACCTTAGGTGTGGGCTCTATGTGCCAATGTCCTGCCGCTTGGATGATTTCCGCATATCCCATCATGGAGTTTTGTTAGTATGTATTGTCCCTGTTGTTTAGTGAGGCATTTAAGATAGGGACCGCTTATACACCGACAAGCACGAGGGAGAACCAAGTTGTTTCGGACTTTGACCAGGCTTCGCTTTGTTATCTAACAGCCTCCAACTTGTACCAGCTGACTATCGAGTCATCCACGAAGAACTCAAGCTTCAACCACTACTACCTAGCTGGTAAAGGACGGCAATCCCGCGGCCGGAGCAGGCACGGGGACACAAAAAAAAAAAAGTGACAGGACTAGTTACAATAAAATGCAAAGAGTCCGCTTTTCATAGAGCTCATGATAGAAAAGCTCAAACTCCGCCAAGTCGCAAAACTTCCCAATCGTAGGTTGATCAAACTCACATACTTTGGCCATACATCTCACCTCTTTATTTTTATACTCTCGCTTAATCGCTCGACCACCAATCAGAAAGTCGCTTCTAGCTTTACGATTTTTTCTGAGACATGAGAGCTCGCTAAGTCGAGCTTGGCTATGATTAAGCTTCATATTCGCCATTTGTTAGAAGTGGAGCAGTGTGTCAGGACGCATGGCTTGCTCTATGACTTCTAGTTAGGCTTAAGTCAGAGCTTCTGCTTCCGGCCCCCGTCTCAAGCTGTGAAGCACTATCCACATTCGTAGTCCACCGCCCCAGCGCCTGTTCCATTGCATAGAATCTCTCGTTGTAGTCGCCAGTACCTATCCCTCTCGCCGCCGCACGTGGCTTCTTAAATTGAATGTCGAACTCACTAGTTCACTGCCCACCGGCTTTCGTTCACCTTGACAGTCGGGCTTATGTATGTTCAGAGTGAGCGTCGCGAGTTAATGTGCGGATGTGGCGCGCCTGTGGCAGGGCGCAGTTTTTGGCGCACCCTCGAGGGCCGAGCCGCCCGCCTCGCCCGGTATATCGGGCTTCGCCCATAGGCACTTGCTTGAGCAAAGAATAGCTCCTGCGGCCGCTGGCTCGTTCAACAAAGCCGCACCCTACCAAACACGAAACAACTATGTAAAGGTAGCCGCTTTCATCCGCCTCGGCTAGCCGTAATGTGGTGGTTCGGGTGAGACATCGTTGATTGCTATAAGGGCCCTCGGTCGCATTCTATATCCCATCCGTCACCGGCGGCTCTCGGGTGGTGGCAGGAAACACTCCGCTTCAATCGGCTCCCAGAAAGTTTGGAGATATGATCACTCCCAAAGCCACCAACCGGCCACGTACGCTAGCAACTCATTTTTCCGGTGGTAGAGGTCAGATTCCATAATGGCTTGGAGTTGAATAGGATTTGCTTCAATCCCCCCTCCTCTCGTCGCCTGGCGGTGCTTCCGTGAATTTACCCTAACCGACTTGCCAACACACATCTAAGGGATTAGTTTCATGCACGTTTCGTGCTAATAACTCAAAAGTTTTTGGTGTGTGCTTCTCAGAGTGATCACGTTTTGGTTTTCGGATAAGCACATCATCACTATAGACTTCCATTATCTTGCCAATCAATGGTTGAAATATTGTCACCTACATACATAGTGCCTCGTGCATATTTTTTGAACCCCGCTTATTACGGTGTTTTGAGCACTTTTGTGTACTAATCGCGTACTAACTCACTCAAGACATTGCGTCCCTCGCTATTCCTTTGCTCAATCTGATTACATTAATTTCAGAAGTGCAAGCTCATTATGCCAAAATTTGCTGAGTCGATCCGCTATCAAAAAGAATTCCGAGCTGAACCCAAGATCGCAGATCGGTCGTAAGGAAAGAGAAGCGTAAAATAATAGGGAAAAGTGTCACAACAAAAATTTGTAGTGGTTATAAATTTCTCGCGACCTGCGTGTCATAAATTTCGCTAATTCGCGGGTCTTTCGTTGTGTTGTAAATTCTGTTTCCTCGCTTGCCACCGTTCGTTTTGTCGCCATCGTTCACCTCGGGCTTTTGCCACTGCTCATCCTTGACTCCTCGTCGCTCATTTTGCTTTTGTTCCTTTTGGTTTTCTTCCCATTTTATCCCCTTGTGCTTTTGATTTTGGTTTTGTTTGTAATTTTTCGTCAAGCACTATATAAGCTCCCTCGCACCGTAATCAAAGACAACCGGTTGTTCAAGACGAGGCTGAAGGGAAGCTGCCTTTTCCCAAGCTCATTTCTCCCTCCACTCCCTTTCTCTCATTTTTCTCTCCCTTTCTCGTTGCCACAAACAACTCCCAAGGATGAAAATTGGAGGACGAGCGGCCAAACCCTTTCCTCCTCAGCTGGAGGCTACCGGGTGCGTAACCCTGGAGGCATGCCGAGGGCTCCCATGTTTTTCACTACAGTATCCACCGGCTGCTACAAGCCCCTTTAACTTTAGGTTTTGATCCCTTGATTCACCTTGGATGGTTATTACTTGTAAGCTTTGGGGCTCATTGGATACTTAATGCTAGATCCATTGATGTCCTGTTAGTTATCATTTACGAAGCCATTGTAAGGTGAGCCAAGGTGACTTGTGTTTTAACGAATGAGAGCTAATGCCAAAGGATGCTCTATTTTCAAAGAGATTTAATGAGGGCGTTAGTTTTTATAGTTAAATGAAGATCCGATTCGGGAAATGACTATAGGTCATCCTCCCAACGCGAGGAAAAGGACCCCCAAAACCTCAAGCTACCTCAGAATCCAACCCAGAATCCTAACACTTCAAGGAATTCTATTTTTTACATTTTATTTTATTTAAATTTGCTTTCCAAAAAATTAAACCCTTGTTTTTACCAAACTAAAACCCAGCCTTAATTCACCAAATTGAACCTCATCAGGAGTCATTTATAAAATGAAGAAAACCCATCCTTGAGTTCTACCTTAGACCACTATACTCAGAGAAGCCATAATGCATGTAGGAGCTTTATGATAGTAATTTTGTTGATTCCAAGAGCACCTACCGTGGCAATTTAATCGCCACTCGCCTCTCATAGGTTGCCTCACATTCTTCAAACCAAAGGGCATCACGCTGTAGCAAGAGAATCTGTGGCGTAATGAAGCCGTTTTCTCCGTGATTAGGCGGGTGCATTGAATCTGTGATACTGAGAGCTGGGCGCCCATAAACGACAAAGATACCATGCCCTGCAGAGGCATCCAAACGATCCATCTATTCATGTGGAAGCCATTCTTGGGGCATGCAAGCCATTGAGGTCCAGTGCAGTCCACGTGATAAATTTCCGATTTATCTACCTCCACTCCACTACTGCTACTATGTCATCTGATGCTTCACCTTCTGAGAATACCCAGTCTCATGTGCTGTCCTTCACCATATGTTTAAATAATCTGATGGCGATCCGGGTGGAAACGCCTTATTTTTGGCCTCACTAGCTCGCCACAAGTAATCGGGCTCAGGCTTATGAGGCCAATGTTGGCCGATCCCTAGCCATGTTTGAGTGACCTAGGCGAATATATCCATGCTCCCTAATAATAAGAACGAGTTGTTCTTTTTCTTCTTACTGATAAATGCAAAGGCCGACATATGTGAGTCTAACCCGTCCACGTTATTTCTAAAGGATCCAGAGCTAATATATCTTTCTTCTCATCCTTACTTGGGCGTAAGGAAGGAAGGTCACATGAATGCGATCCCAAAGGGAAGAAACCGAACCTTTTCCTCTTTGTTCCCGCATGGATAATTGGTAGCGCTCTCCAGGCCACCGTCGCCATAAGACGCGACTCCGCCGTGATTAAATAATTGACCATTTGAGCTGATAGGTTGAAGGGATCACCTTCATCGAAAGTGCGCCAGCCCCCGCCTACTATACGGTTCCGTGTCGCTGATAACCCAGAAATAAACACGGTTGATTGGCTCCGTTTGTACGGCGTGATATCTCCCAAAGGTCGCGTTGTTATGTCGCTGAAAACCGAAGGATTCGCTTTACCAGACTTAGTATCTATGGAAAGCTTCATTTGGCTGCTTTCTAAAGTAGCTGCAACAAATCATTACATATCAGATCTATCAGCACCTTGTGCACATCAAAGCCATTAATACAAAGGGTGAGTATATGCACTGTGAATAAACACACTACCGTATTGGGGCTTATTGGGGGAAAGGATATGGGTCGCCTATAGGTTTATATCTTCCCTACTACGCTGTGTGAACAACGCTACTCCCGCTTTGACTGTGGCCGCTCTCGTGGAGCTTCTTTTATTCATGTTGACCGGTACTGGAACGTCAAGCGGTTCGCTTCCAAAGATATAGCTTACGGTGTGCCTAGGTCTCAGGGGGTGTGATCAGCCCATATGATTTTTTCCATTGTAGGTGCGTAGACTTCCGCGGTCAACTTCCCTAATATAGCTCCCCGAGGTGCCCCGCGACCGGGCCTTCTACTCAAATTTAGTTTCGACACTTGTTGGTCTCACGCCTATGATCCATGGGATAATCGGGATCGCATTTGACGGAAGCCTTCCCGAGGGGTCCGTCTGATCGGGCGGAGGCCGCCTTGAACCCGGTGTCGCAATGAGGTGAGCGCCTCAGAGGTGATATTCGTAGGAGTGAATTTGGGCTCCTTTCTCCGCGAGGTCGGGTCTCGGGTCACTGGATTTTGCCCCCCTTGGCCGACTCAGCTACTTCTTTCTCCATCTCAAGAGTCGAACCGAATTGCCCTTTGAGATCATGACTTTATTCGAGTTTGTTACACCTGATGTTAGTCTCTCTAGGGCTGCAAATATTTGTCCATTCTTATGTTCAACTTTTCCATCAGAGCCTGGGCTGGTTTGGGCGCAATGAGTGGAAGAACGGAGTAGATGGTGCAAGCTCTTCCGGTTACTGTGAAGACTCCGCATCCATGTCAGAAACTTCTAATTCGCCACCGCCGTCTAATCCTCGTGGAAGTCCCATATGGCTTCCTTCGCTTTTATTATGGTCTCAGAAGAACTAATACCCTTTGGCCGCACCGGTTAATGTACCGAGATGAACATTAATCCAAAGCTCACTAACAATCCCACCCACTACACGGAGCCTGAACCAAGCTAAATTTCACCCTGGACACTAAAGCCTAGAAGACTTTACAATAGGTGATCATTTCCGCTACAGAGTCATCGCCCCATCAGAGGAAGCATGTGGTTGCAAGGCCCGCCGGAGCCAATAACATAAAGGTTGGAAGATGATGAACCCTCAGGCTCGTAATCAAGGATGTTGCTCCTAAGGGCCAAGAGAGGGCGTCATCGACCTCGATCACGCCGTACGGCATGTAGAGCGCGGCCTGTCTGGCACGAAGAACGGCTGCATGGGCATGCCCCAGAGGGTGAAGTAAATGGGTTCCCGCCGCTTTGTTCGCCACCTCGACCTCGCCCGTTGTTTACGGCGGTACCGCCATTGAAATCACGAATATATATATGTCTCCAATTATCTATCTTTGTTGCTTTCGCTATCATTGAGGGATTCATGAATCATCAGAGGATAGCCTCGCCATTCGGGGGTATCTACATCATTAGATAGCTTCTTTCCTTTATCTGGAATGACCTGACGCTTACTGACCACTATCTTGCGGGCTCTAGTTAAGATCATGCCCTTCTTACTCTATAGTCTTATAGACAATCTGCTGCCACGCCTTGTGAGGTGCTCTGCCTCGAAATTCCTTCATTTGTCTCGCTGCTCCTCTTGTTTCTTCCTCCATCTCTGACGCCTACTTGAAGAAAAATTGATCTTCCTACGATCGTGATCACTGGGGTGCTGTTGGTCATCACACCATCACTTAATCGCATACAGAAGAGGAACCTCAATGCAGAATGGTGTGGGCTACCTGATAATCACAGCCGCAGCAAGCTCCTCAGACTTTGTCATGAGTCTTGCTCAATTCCTGATCACGCCAACAGCAAAATTTAATTCACCATCTCCGGCATCACATCCAGAACCCGCAAAATATGGATCCGTGGTGGTGTGGTCGCCACCTCTCCAGAATGCCTGCCAGCAAAAAGGATGGAGAAAGAAAAAAAAAGGAAGTAGGATTAAAGCTTAGGTTGCATACCTTTTCCCTCATTGAGTTTTTAGTTTTTATACTTGAATTTCTCCCGATTCTCTAAAATAATCTACGATTTTGTGGTAGAATCTCTCCTTCCTTATTAGATACCAATTCCGATTCTTGAGATAATATCACCAACTTAGTGAAAAAATTTGACTTTCCTTATCTAGACCAATTCTCTCTCATTTAGGATTATTGTTTTGAGACGTGATGAATTAAGAGATCCATGGATGAATATCTTAGGTTTTACAGATCACATCAAATTAGTGACCCTGATCCCTAGACAATTTGTGCTCCTTCCGTGATGGTTTCGAGGTAGCAGCTGTTTTGGCCATATCAGGGTTTGAACTGTGCAATGGGCCCGTGTGGATGCTAGGCCTATTGATAGTGGGTCAGTCCAAAGCCATGGTACTAACTCCAAAGCAATGATTGAATTACCATAATTTATGATAACATGGAATCCAGAACTTGTCTTTTAAAAAAACGAGTTCAGTGCAAATTCAAAACTTGTCTGCCAAAAAGGTAGGTTCGGTGCAAATTTATAACTCATTTATTGAAAATACGAGTCTAGTACAAATTTGGACGTCATTGTAAATATAGAACTCGTATGTTGAAAAGATGAGTTTTATGCAAATTAAGAACTCATTTGTTGAAAAGACAAGTTCGGGGCATAAATTAAGAACTCATTCACTGAAGAGCTAAATTTTAATGAATATAACTCAGTTTTGTGAAAAACAGTTTAGTGCAAAATTTGAATTCGCTATTTAAAAGACCGCTTAGTGCAATTGTGTGTTGATGAAGATTAAAAATAATGTATATTTAAAAGTATTAAAAATTTGATATTTTTTAAAAACGTCCCCCTTGCTGGGTAATTTTCCCCTCAAACAAAACCCAAGAGCCATCTTCTAGCATAGTATGAAGTTGTTATTTTGGGGCGACATTTCTCTCAAGAAAAAAACAAAAAAAGAAAAAAAGAACAATTTCGAAATAATGTTTCATAAAGATGTCCACTCTCCAGAAATAATAAGAGAAAAAATATCAAAAAAAATAATTATAATATTATATCAGATTTCAACAAAAGAACATAAAATTATTTTTAAGCAAACAAACAAAATTAAAACAATATTGAGAAAAGGCACAAAAACCCCAATGTGTTCTACTGATATCTCATTTATACTTAACTTTTTTTCCTCAGCTTACTTTATAACCCAAATTAAATTTCATTGCATCTAAAACCTGTTGAAATTCAGCCAAACAGAATATGAAACGACCGTTGCTACCGACGTTCTTCCTTTTCTCACTTCACTTTAAATCATTCACAGGACTCAACTCCTCCTCTCCAATGTCCTGTACTTCTTAAACATCAACACTTTAACTAACCGAAAGGTGGATATGAACCTCTTTATCTCTCCCTCCCTTTCCTCATCTCTTCCTGCTTCATCCGCTCTCTTTCACGTTTGACCCAAATCTCGGACCCACCCACCAACAACCCCATACCCTGCCTCCCAAACCATTAAATTCTTTAACCCTTCATTTTTTATTAAACATTATTTTAGTTTTAAAATACACAAATAAAATTCAAATTTATTTTTTAAAAATATAATAAATTGCTTTATTTTAAATCTAATAAATTTTATTTAATTTTTAAAATCTACTAAATCAAAATTCAGCATTTATTTTAGATATAAATAAACTATTCATTATTTTAAAAAAAATATTTTAATTCTATGCATAGTTATTTCATTAAAATAAATTATATTTTAATTAAAACATTTAATATCTTTAATACAAATATATTTGTTTATAATAATTAATAATATAATATAATAAATAAATATTAACATTTTAAATTATAATTTGATTTTTTTATTTAAAAACCCCATTGATATTTATCATTCTAGTAAGACATAAAGAAATAAAAAGAGAAAAGTAGGATGGTGATTAAGTACAAAAGTTAAAACGATAATGCTGTAAGATGACATGACAGCCAACAAAAGAATATTTGCTAGGAAATATGATTTCACCATATTTATAAATTCATTGTAAATTGTGGATTTGGCAAGTTAAGACAATATACCTTGGATAACTTTTTTCTTAGTCCGTATGAAGGCATTTTGAATGGTTTTAAATTACTTGTTTGGAAAATGTACCCAACATATTCTTAAAGAAAGATGCAGTGGATAATATATTGTAGATAATGTATTCATTCAGGAAGAAAGATACATGTACGATATAATCATTGCACAAGAAACATATTAATCAATAAGTATTAAAAGTTCAAGAATACGGTATTATTATTAGTAAACCAAATGCAACTATTTCAAATCGTATCATAGAATCTCTATAGGAGTAATAATAGGAAATGATAAAATATTATTACAACTACATATTTCGTAAAAAAATTCAAACATTTCTTGGATAAAATAGAAGAAACAAAAGAATTACGTAAATTCTTAGGATTATTAAATTATATGACCATTTCTAAAAATTTAAGTCGGATTGCAAGACCTTGTTTAGTAAAGTAGGCAATAGAGTGGTCAAAAATATTTTAATCCAAAGAAGATATACTGCTAGTAAAACTCTCAAAGAACTAGTCACAAAAATTACCACCACTAGAACTACTCATTAATAAATATTACTTAATAATTGAAACAGATGGATGTAGCCTAGGATGGGGAGTAGTATTATTAGCAAAACCTCATAAATATTCAACTAAAAATACAGAAAAAATTTGTAGATATAACAGTGGAAAATACAAAGAAAAAGGTAATATCAGTAGTATAGATGCAGAAATATTAGCCGTAACATATGCCATAGATAGTTTTAGAATATTTATAATCCCCAAAAAGGAAATCTTAATAAGAACAGACTATGAAGCAATAGTGAAGTTTTACAAACTAAAAAATGAAAAAAGATATTCTCAAAGAAGATGGTTAAATTTCACATAAAGGATAATTAATACAGGTGTAAAAATAGAAATAGAACATATAAAAGGAAAAGACAATAGCCTACCAGATTCATTAATGTGATACCCTTATCCCGGGGGTCTTGTTGACAACCCGTCAACCCGCGAAAACCTGTGGATATCGTGTGCCCCGATATCACACTCACATGTCTCATATATCGAGACCCATTCCTGCATATTTAATTCACAATATACAAAAATATATGATAGACTATAATCACGCCTCTTTACGCCCCTTTGATACCAAAGCAGGTACATGCTTTGGTTTTGTTCGAATATAATACAAGACAAAAACAGTAAAAACAAAGCCGTGTCCGACCTCATCCCATATATCCACATGCGGTCAACCTCGGTGACCGGACCTCGTACCAGTGGGATCCTACGACGGTGAGCAATGCCTAGTGTAGTAAACTCCTACGAAGGCTACCCCCACCTAAGTGGCACATGCAATGGCTTCACGTCAATAAAGAAAGGAAGCACATTCCAATCAAGATTATGCAAACATAGAATGAAATTCTACATGCCATGAATGAAATGAGACCCACCATGTCCCATGTACCGAGTCCTCACCGACTCCCTCACACATGCAACGCTAAGTGTGAAAACCGCTTCATATCATGTGTTTCACCCAAAGACTCGACCTACTGACCGAGTCTTCCAATACTCATTTGAATTATCATCAAATTTCGTGGTGTTTATTTATGCTATGTCATTTTTCTGGGTATCACCACAGATCGCCGATGCCTTCCGACATTCGCTTACCACCGCCTGATCATGCATGCCCAACACACAGCTATATATTCTCTCTTTTAAGTTTTTTTCATTTTATACCACCGTGAGTCTCAATTGACGCCTGTCCGCTTTTGGAGCTCACCACACACACACAAAGAATGGTGAACTGCTTCTATGCACCCACACCGACTCGACGCGATGTTACCGTGCATATGCAATGCTAATGTCATCGTAATTCCTCATGTTACATGTATGATGGCCACTACATGAACCCATTCTCATCAGTTGTACTTCATGTTAATGACCATGCAAACATATATCGCAAGCATATAAGTTTCATATATTTCATGCCAATATATATATATATATATATCGTATCAAGCATATTAGCATCCATCAATCCATGACTAAACAATTATCAAAAACCGACTATTCACATCGACACAACCAACAAACCTGCACACTCGGTGCAAAACATAGAATTCAGAAAAGTTATGATCACCCATTTTCCACTAACATATGGTTGAATTCGACTCAATGGCTTTCCATAGAGTCCAAGAATACCTAAAACTGAGTTCTGGACGGTTAAGCTAAGGTCGTCTAGTCGAGGCCTCATATGAATAACTGCATTCAAATGACAAACCTAAATGCATAAACCTAGCTAGATATACTTCCACTTAGGTCAGCCCGTGAAAACGACCATAACTGGCTATAGAGGTCCTGGGATTTAAAATTAAAAGCCTAACATCAAGTTCATTTAATGCGCTATTAAATTTACCTAAGGACACACGGCTAAATTCCCTTTGTTTCCCACCCGAAAACTAGTCCTAAAGTCCGGCTAATGCGTAGGATCAAACTAGGTAGCTTCCCATAGTTCAAAATGCAACCAAACATCCCCCTTGAGGCAAGACACAACCACACAACCCTTAAGATAGAAAATAACCGAAGTAGGAGAAGACCTACTTCTTAAAGCGTAGAAGTTGCTCTAGGAAGTCCTGTGGACACTTCCTAAACTCGGAACCCCATTTCCCGAACTCTTCACTCAACCTCAATAAATCTTGTGTTTTCGGTAAATCACATGTAGCCTTTGTCAATGCATGATCTTTAAGCTCTTAATCCGACCTAAAATCGACCCATCGATCTCTCCAGATCGCAGAGAGCAAGCCGTGTTTCTCTCATCTTTCTCTCTCTCCCATTTTTTTTCCCCTCCCCACCGACCTCGCTTGGTCCAAAGTCAAGTGGGAGGCCCCATCTTGCCACATGTCACTCTCCTATAGGCTCCTCGATTTTCTTATCCTCTTATCCATAACTTCGATTTTCTTCCTCATCGGCGGTGGACACATGTCACACGGTCCCAATTTAATTGGTGGTTCGAATTTTGTTATCCATTTGACACGTGTCTCGTGTGAGCCTTCCAAACAAGTGCTGCGTCACTCGTTACTCTCATGCCTGAAAATGTGAAATCCCAGGTTGAATTCGACAAAATTCGACGTACAGATTTCGCGAGACGATTCCAACGGCCAAGCCGCTTCGCTATCCGGCATCTAAAATTTTCATTTTCTCTCAGCCGAATACCGTTTTACCTTTCTAGAAAAATTGAATTTTTCGTTTTAATAAATCCAAGGTACTAATAAATTAATTTTTATGCTCACGTATGAACAAGCAGATAACTAGGATCATTCTAACTTATTCCAGTAAAGACCAAGAAAAGGTATTTACCTTCGGAAATAATTCTCTTAAGGTATATCCTAAAAGTAACATAACCTTTAATCTGTTGCCGCATTTAGAACTAGACGAAGAACAAAAATGTATTATAGATAACCTTGATTAGTTTCAAATTTTGCATTTTTAATAACCGTACTAATAAGAGTTTAGATAGAAAATATTTCATTACTGCTTAAATTGTTTATCATAATATCTTTAACAAAAAGAATAATAATGGTAACGTCAATTTCATAAATTTTTATGTTATCACTAGAGGTCATAAAATTGCATTTTTAAACATGGGAATAAGTCCTTCCTTACATTTCAAATCATCTCCGACCATATTTAAAAGGTTCTATAATCTAACCTGTGCTCTGTACTCAATGTGTAAAACAAATTTAGGAAATAATTTTTTTGTTACCCATTAGTTAAACAATTTTTAAATCACCATGGAAAACCCTATCTAAATCCTATAGAACTCTGTAGTAGTCAGACAAGCAAAACTTTAGATTTAACACATGATTTTCCTCCCTTGTTTCCTCCACTCCAAAATCAAGACCATTTACTTAAAGAAGAGTTATAAATTTTGAGGAAAAAATATGATAGATCTGAACAAGATTACTTAGTTATGAAGAAACTATATGAAGACAAGATAAATAATGAACTAGAAATAAAATTGAAAAACGTAGCCTCTAAAAGGAAGAAATTCAAACTAGAATATCCAAATAATTTTGACATTGAATCTGACTTGACGTGTCATAATGTCAAGATAGAGCCGAGTTCATTCGGCCAATGTGATGAACTTAGTCCAGCCCAAACGGTAGCTGGTAAAGACATATCAAATCCGTTTATAGGTGAGGCTTTCCTAAAAAGCCTTTTACTTCAGCTAACACAACAGGTTGCTGAAATCCTTAAAAAGAATTCATGCAAAGAAGCATAGTCAGAAATCCCAAGATCTATTGAAAGCCCTATGATGCCCTAAATCTGGGGGTCATTTTTTTTTGCTACTATACAAGTCTGTCACTATAGAGAAATCTCTGTTGCGACAGAATTCCTTTGTCGTGCGCATAGTCTCTTGTCGCGGCGCATACTTTGTCGCGCTCGCGCCTCGTGCCCGCCATGCACACTTAGCCTCGTCCCGTCGCGGACGCAACACCTACGCCATCACCGCGCCTAAGGCCCTCGCACGCCGACAGCGCTCACGCGCGCACGCCGCCTTTGTCGCAACGCGACACCGTGCCCCACTGTTACGCCATAAAACGCTATGTCATGACATGGAATCCCCATGTCTTGGAACTTTATGTTGTGACATAATAGTACTCTGTTGCGACATAAAAACCCCATCCAAGGCCAAACTCTGTCGTGACATAGAAACTCCCGGCCTTGATCAAACTCCCTCACACTTAACGTAAAAACACTTATGTTGCGATGATAATCTCTTTACTCTGGCTTAACTCCTGGTCATGACATAAAAATACCAATGCACCAAAATCTTCCCAATAGCCAACTATGTTGCAACCCTGTACCCCCACGCAACACAAAACCTCTCATTCGGGCCATACACTCGCTGCTAAGATAAAATATTCCGTCGCGACATGAAAACCCCCGCTCAAGGACAAACTTTGCTCCGGACATAGAATACTCTTCAGACATGTTCCCGGCTCGACTAACTCTCGTCACGACACAAATGTCGTGGTCACAACACAAGACCCTGTTCGCCACACTTTGTCACGACATAAAAATACCCCCGTCCCGACACAACCCGTGAAACTAACAGACACTACAAATCTCTATCACTACACAAAATTCTTGGCCTTAACTAAGCTCCATCTGAACTCGATCTCTTGTCGTGGATTGCCTTACCCGCACCATGGAACTCCCCACCTTACATCAGTCAATGACAGTAATGAAACAAGCCGTGACACCTGCACCCCCCCGTCACATTTAAACATAAGAGAAAAACAACTCTATCTCGACAAAGAAAACCCTTGTCGTGACCCAGAAACCGCCTGCAGCCTGAGAACCATGTCGCGACACAGGACTAAAAGCTCTATCGCGACCCAAACTGCCCAAAGATGCGTGCAGTTTTTGAAATCTTTCAACCCCTCCATCTCTCACCCAAATGCAGTAAATTCCATACTACTGCCTCTATACACATTATGCATGCCGTATAAAATATGGGAAAACTTTTAACACTACGCTGAACAAGTCCAAAAATAAGTTTTTATTACAAAACTTCTCATTTACATATACAAAACTGGATATTCTATCCATAATTTAACAAAAGACATGAATAAGCCATAATTGACCTTTTCTTAATCCAGATCTGGATGTGTTTAATCTCCCTACCTCCGGGTACTTGAAAATATTTTCCTATGACGGGGTGAGCAATGCCCATCGTAGGAATTTCCTATAAGGAAAGCATTCTCACCTATGCACACGTAATCGCACACACACACATCATACCACATTCCATATAGAAAATGCAATCTTACCAAGGAACATTACATGTCATGAATGAGATGAGACTCTTCATGCCCATAACCCGAGTCCTGACCGACTCCCTCACACATGCAAATGTCAAGTGTGAATACCTGTAATTGGTGTTTCACCCAATGACATTTTTTTTTTCAAAACAAAAGCTCTTTGTTTTTAAACTCATAACCCATTGGACAAACCTCCAATGTTCATTCACAATCAAAAACTTAATTTTTTTAACAAGAAACCATGAATGCGAGTCGCAAACGCGTAATCGCATCGGACAAGTCCGTCAGTGATAGAAAAGCCCCGTCGCGACAAAAATCCTTCTCGCACCGTCAGGCGCAAGGGGCCGCAGCCTCGGGCTGGCAGGCGCTATAAAGCTCGGCCGCCACGCGCGGCGTACGCCAGGCGCGGCTCGCCGCACACACAACACCGCCGCTGGTGCTCGCGATTGGCGCACGTACCCAGTTCGCCGGCGCGTGCCCGCCTCTGGCCGCAGGGCAAGCTGGGTCTCGTGGGTCGAGACGTAAAACACCCCCGCCGCAACACCACCAAACCCTATCGCGACATAAAAATATTCCGTCACTACAAGAATATCCCAATCTCGAAAAACTCTTATCAAGCACACAAGCGCACCCTTTGTCACCCAAGCTTAAGGCCTAACCCCAAACCCCCAACGCCGGCACGTGGCCAACAAACCACTTGGCTGCACAGAGGAAGGCCTCGTCATAATCTAAACCACCTTAACATGCTCAACAATGCCCACATCTGAGATCCCTGGTCGCGATCAATTTCTATCGCGACACAGGGCCAACAAACCACTATCGCGACAGAGAAGGCCTCTATTGCGACCTAAACCACTTAACATGCCTAGGAACAATGTCGCGACACGAAGATCCATGTCGCTGGCCAAGGCCGTGAAGCTCGTCGGCGCCAAGATCGCCAGTATAAGACGCTACCACAAGCCTCCCACGCGCACATCCGGTCGCGGCACCCGTGCCGGTTTCTTACGCTGGCCTTAGAACTCTTAGCGACACTGAAGACCCTATCGCACGTATTAGGAAACCCATCGCATATTAATTTTCTTCACGATGAGGACCTAAACGGCAATAGCCCCTCTAGTCCTCTCAAGACCTCACTTCCCTTTTTTTTTCTTTCCTTTCCATACACCCTAGTCTCAACACACAATTACCTTTTTATTACAAGGGTAACATGAAACCTAGAAAACTAGCCAAAAAGTATTGAAATGAGTTTAATTATAACTCGTTTTACATTAACAAAACCGGTTTTCCAATCTCGAAATTTACAAAATGCAAAACAAAGCCAACTGGCTTTTCTTCACCACTAAGGTCTTGATGCATTCCATCCTCTCTATGAGAATGAAAATTAAAATATTTTCCTCCATACTCTGGGTGAGCAATGCCCAATAGATGAATTTTCCTACAAGGGTTACTCTCCACATAAATGCACATGCAATGACACACACAATATGTGTCACATTCCATGTTTAAAACACAATCATAATCTCAATTATATCATGTCATGCATGATGAGACCTCTATGCCACAAACTGAGTCCCGACTGACCTCATGACATGCTAATACTCGCAGGAAACCAATCACTGACGTCACCCAACAACTTAACCCATTTGACAACAATATTTATTAATTTTTACCAACCGTAGGTTGTATTCAGAGGGCGCGCCATTTTTCTGTCACTGCAGGATTGTCCCACGCCTTTTCAACATTTTTACGATCTTTCACCTCCGTGATCATGAACAATCCATATGAATTTGGTCTTTCACCCGCGGGAATCAGCCCCATCTCGTTTGCAGCTCAAACACACGAAATTTCATTAACATTATTCTATTCTTATCACGTTAGAACATCAGTTCCCAACTTTGACGTTGTCCCACCCTTCGAGTTTCACTACACATTCACCAAGGATGCGTAATAACCATTTCCATGCACACCCGACTCACATGATGTAACCATATGAATGCACTATGCCATTTCATGTATACAATATCTATGATTCATGCACAATTATATTTTTCTACAATATAATTTAAATCATCAAGCGATCCATGTTAATACATCAACACATGTAACATGATTTTTCATTACAACCAATATGTTATTCATTTTAGCGGTAACACAAAACGTACACATGCACCATAATGTTCAAAATCAATCCTGACTACCCAAGATGTCCTAAAATCGCCTTCACTGCTCAAAACAGCATACATAAATTAAGTCCAACCGGTCCGAATAGTCCGAATCTCGGTTCCCACGCTCAAAAGGCCTTGAAAATCCAACACTCGACACTGGAGCAACAAATCCCTAAAATCCTGGATTCGGGCCCCAAGATATTCAAATCCCAAATTGGGACTGAAATGCGCGGCCGTTCCAACCCCAAACACCTTAACCATTTGAATGACTCTTAGACAAGAATTAAACCGAGTAGGAGAAAAACCCCTACATCTCGGAGTTTGGAAAAAACCCCGGATTCTAGTACCCACGTGAAGCTTTTGTCGCATAGAAGAACTTTCCTTCGCTTCCCGACGGAACCGACTGGCCCGACGCCGGAATCTAAAGAGAAAGTGGAGCTTCTCTGTCATTCTTCTTCTTCTCTCTCCTTTCTCTCTCTTTCTTTATCTTTCTTTTCCCATCTTCCTCTCCCCCACTGGATTGTTTGGTCCAACAAGTTAAGTGGGAGACCTCAACATGCCACATGTCTCCCTCTCATTGGCTATCTTGATTTCACCTTATCCCCTTATCCATTTCTTTGGATTTCCATCCTCTCAAGTTGTGACACATGTCTCACATGGGCTCCACTTAAACTTTTGTTTGACTTGCTTTCCATTTGACACATGGCTCCATATAAGCCATCCAACATGTGCCAAGTGTCACTTGTTACTCCTTGCATTCGAAAAACGCGAAATTCCAATCGTGATTCCGGAATTAAATAAATTCAACTGTGGTAACTAGATTTCGCAAGACGATTCCAACGGTGAAGTCCGTTTCATCATCCAAGATCTAGAAAAATTTCAGATTTCAACTGACATTACCATTTTACCATTTTTCTTAAAAATTGAATTTTTCTTAGGTTTTACAACAACCATGCACACACACCTAATACTATGTAGTGTCCTTGTGCATATGAAATGCGGAGATGCCATTTCATGCCATATCATGTTACATGCATAATGAGAGCTACATGCAACATTACCAAATCATGGATAATTATATTTTTCTAAATATTATTCACATCCATCATGTATCTCATGTCAATACATCAAATAAACATATATTAACATGGATTTTTTTCACACAACAACATGTTATTCAACCACCATGCAATAACACACAAAAGATCCTTGATTTAGGGCCTCAATTCAACAAGGCATCATCTAGCCTTAACACCCCCCGAACCCGCCTTGGTTCGGGCCAATTTTTCACCTGCACTGGGCCAAAAACATCCCAAACTCCAAATACACAACAAACCCGAAGACATCAAGGTCTGATCAAAACCTCAATCTCAAAATGGGCCCTGACCGCCCGAGCATCCAAACATCTCCAACATCTCGGGCCCCAAAAATTTTGGAACTGAATCGCACGACCCTAAAGAACCCCATGCCTTTAAATGACTCTTAGACCAAGAATAACCAAAGTATGAGAGAACCCCCACCTCTTGGAGTTTGACGAAACCCACTGATTTTGGTACCCACACGTAGCCTCGCGCGCTGGACCAATCTGACCTTCGACTGCCGAAGCCTTCACCGCCGTACCGAGAAATCCTTTCTTTTTCCCCTCTTCCCCTTTCTTTGTGACACTTTATTCGGGGTCCCGTTTGGCACCTCGTCAACTCATGGAAACCTGTAACATCGGTCCCGGAGATCCCACTCATTTGTCTCATATATCAGACTCACTCCCGTATATGTAATTACAAATATACAAAAATATATGATAGACTATTTAACCAACAAACATTTAATGTCTTTATACAACAAAAGTATACATGTTTCTTGTGGTTCTCGTTTCACATAATACAAGACAAAACAAAACAAAACAAAACAAAGCCCCATCCGGCTCTTATCCTCAAGTCGCCCCATATGCGGTCGACGTCGCACCGTACTTAAAATTTAAAGGGGGTCCCACGACGGGGTGAGCAATGCCCAGTAGAAAGTTTTCCTACAAGGGTTACTCCCCACCTAAAATGCACATGCAATGGCGTACATAAAACATCAATCACATTTCATACAATTTATGAAACATTATATGAAATGTTCTGTGTTATACATGAGATGCGACCCCTCATGCTCACAACCTGAGTCCCAATCGACTTCCACACCCGCACTGCCAAGGGTGGAAACCAGCCATTGGTATTTAAATCCTAATAATCAAACCATCGACAACCCTCCATTTCTTAATTTATCATTTCATGATTTATTATTATTATTATTATTTGGATACATCTTTTCTATATGTCCTTATTCAGTGTTCAAAGCTTCATTCGAAAAAAATTATTTATTTTCAATTCACTTTATTTTAAATGAACTGGTTTCTGCCATTTCCTCGACTCCGAGATTAAAATCTTGTCCCCGAAGTCACCGACCCGCTTATCACCCGTAAAATCGTGAAATATTTCGCGAGCCCCGTAATTACGAAACTTTTCTAGGTCACTAAATTTTGCGAGACGAATTTAACAATGTGCAGTCCGTTTTGTCATCCGAGATTTAGAGAATTTTCTAGGCTTCCCTGAACCATTCCGACAATTATTATTTTTCCATTTTTCATGAAAATTATTAATTTTCCCAGGTTTTACACCTTCCTTTTCTCCCCGTTTTCCTCTCGCCTTTCTTTTTTCTCCGTTTTTTTTCCTCTTCTCTCCCACGATTTTTGCTTCTAAGTGGGTGATTGGGCGTCGTGTGCTTAATTTGAACCCTCGTTTATTATGTGCTTCAGCACTTTTGCAGTACTAATCGTAATTAACCCGATTTGCACATTAAGGTCCCCGTTATGCTAATGGACAGGCTTGTGGCTAATTGGTAGTTTTAGCAAGCTATTTATGCCAAAATTGTTGGTCGATCCAAGCACAAAGAATTCGAGCTCTAACTCAAGACTGCGTGATCGGGAAACCGAAGGAAAGAAGAGCGTAAAAATGCAAGGAAATTCACACTAGCAGAATTTGGCAGGATTGCGAAATTTCGCAGGTTGCAAAATTACCTACGAAATTGCCTCTCATACTACCGCCAGCTCATGCAATCGTTCACCTTTCCCGCTTTTGATGTTTTGACTTTTGTTCCATTTTTGGATTTTTCCATTTATCCCCAATAGCTTTGGTTTTGGTTTTTTGGTAATTTGTAAAGGGGTTTGGCTTGTAAAAGCCCTGCATAAGCACTCAAGTAAAGCATCTCTCCCTTCATTAATAAAATTTCTTTTGGCAGGAAGCTTCTAGCCTCCCCGCCTTTTCTTCACCATTTTCTCTCCTTTTCTTCCACTTTCTCGGATGCCAAACACCCCTTTGAGGTTGACAACTCAGAGGATGGTTGGCTAGACCTCTTTCATCCTTGAAGAGGAGGGCTGCTGGCTAGGGTTTGGAGGTAATCCAATCTGCTCTTGTTTTTAACGACGTATTTATGGCATTTATGTTCCTATTTCTCTAATCTAGGTTTAAATCTCTTAAATGTACTCTCATGGACCAAGATTCGCAATCTTTAGGTCTGGATGCTTATTGCTAGATCCACTAAGATTCATTAGTTGTCCTCTATTTGTCAGTGTAGGTTAGATTTATGAGATATGTATTCACTGCCGGGGAGCATTTATGCTTAGTAAATGTTGTTTTTCAAAAGGGAAAATTATAGGGTTTAGTTTTTAAAAGCTAAATGAAGATCCGGTTCGGGAAATGACTATAGGTCATCCTCCCCAACGCGAGGAAATGAACCCGAGAACCTCCCATTTACCTTAGGACCTCAACCTAGTAGCCCGATGCTTCAAGGAGTTCTTTTTCTTATTTTTCTTAATTTTATTTTCAGCCTGCAAATCACCATACTCCACTATTTTTACAAAATCCCAAAATCCAAATTGAATTCACCATTTTGAACCTCAATGTAAGTCATTTGTATGAAGAAAACCCATCCCTGAGTTCGACCCTAAAGCCACTATACTGCATTAGCTTTACTACGACAGTAGGAATTTAGGTTATAAATATTGTTGATTCCAAACATAATTCCATCGTCTCGAATCAAATGGCGTCAAGCCATTGGGATGGTGCCTAGAAAGAAAGGAGAAGCTTGTTAAACTTGTGATCCTCATCACAAGTGTTGCGGAATTTTAATTCCTTTTTGTCCTTGAATGTAATCTCCCTTAACATTTTGCTCCCTGCAGATTTAATTTTTTATACCGGTCCTTACATAGAATTTTCATTTTTTTTTTATAGCTAACTCATCCTCAGAGCCCCCGCTTTCGTCATTCCTGTCTACGTAGCTTGCCTAGCAACTTGCACCATTGGGACAGAACACCACAAAAGATTGAATCCGGTCGGTTGCTCCACGGAACAGGCTGCAAGTGAGCCTAACACCCACACGATCCCCACCCGAGAACAAGAGACAACAGGGGTTCAAAGGAACTCCAAATGCATATAGAACAATGAGGACCATATTCACTCCACCAAGGGTGAGGCACCCTCATGTATTGGTCACCTCCTATGGAGGATGTGAATAATGCCCAACTGGTGCCCCCTCAAGCCCTAACTTTCCATGGTATGGAAAATGAAAATCCATACATACACATCCGGAGTGTGGGAGGAGGTTAGCAGCTGACTTTGGGCGAGGTCATAACTGATATGGAATTGCTGAAATTGAAAGCCTTCCCCTTAACCCTGAAAGACAAGGCCAAGATTTGGCTCAACTCTCTGAGGCCGAGAACTATAAGGAATTGGGGAGATATGCAAAGTGCACTTTGAAGAAATTCTAGCACCATGTACCACATCTCAGAGAATGACACTACCAACCCAGAAAGTGAGAAATCTCTACCGCGCCGGAAAGGTACCTAGAGACTCATCGTTGGTTCGCTCTCACCATGCTTCGATACTGGATGTCGGTTAATCACTTTGATAATGGAATGTCCCCCGGCTATGAAGCGCCAGCCAGAGACTATGTATGAGGGGACTTCATGAGCAAACATCCAGAGGAAGCCATGGACTTCTTGAACTATGTGGCTAAGACATCCAAAGCATGATATGAACCTAACCCCAGAGAGGTAGAGAGGATGAGACCTGCAGCAAATTTAAGGGGAGGCATGTACTCAATCACCGAGGACATGGAGATGAAGGCAAAGCTATCCACCTTGACTAAAAGGTTGGAGGACCTTGAAATGCGAAATCACCATGAGGTGCGAGCCGTGATTGAGGCATCTATGCCTGGATGGCGACCCGGCTGCCTGGGACGGCACCCCTATCCCATACCCGGCCCTAAAAATTTAATTATTTCCCATCCCCGTCCCAAACCCGAAACGGGGCGGGGTCCTCATTCCCATCCCCGATTAGAATGCCTCTTAAAATCCCATACCCCCGCCCACCAAGTTTGGGTTCGGGTTCGGCGGGTTCATATACCATATATTTCAAATAAACGAAAATTATTCTCGAATAGGAAATCACCTTAACACAAATTATGCTTTACAAGAATAACAAAATACAATTTTTATATGATATCTTGAAAAAGACAATACGAAATCAATTATCATGGTCATTATGCCAAATACATATCCTAATAACTCAAAAATTTATTTCGGAGTTAGATAAGCTTACATAATATAAATTATGCTTTGAGTATCTAGAATATAATCTACGCACATGATATTACGGAAAAAGAACTATAAAAAATCAATTATTCTAGTTATTATGTCAAATACATTTCTAATAGCTCAAAAAAAAATTTTAGAGTAGGATAAACACATAATATAAATTAACTAGAATATAAATTTGCACATGATATCCTGGAAAAAGACCATAAAAAATCAACTATCTTGGTCATTATGCCAAATACACATTTTCAAATAGCTCCAAAAATACTTCAAATAGGTAAAGAACATAATATAAATTTTCTTTTACAAGAACACGAGGAATATAAATCTTGCATAATATTGTAGACTATCCAAATCAAATGTTCTCACATGAATGACATCCTGAGAGTGCATCTTTAATACTAGCTTCTCAAAAAGAGCCTATAGGCTATAGCAAATTGCTCCATTAATATAACAACTAAAGTAAAAGGAGCCATCAAATATAAATTGTTGATAACACATAACACGGGGAAGAAACAAAAATAAATGGTGTTCTTGTGAATCACATCCCAAAATGCATCTCCAAGACTAGCTTCATCTCAAGAGAGAGCCCATAACATGAGTGCTTACCATCTTCATCCATATTTGTGATATCAACTCTAAAATTTAACAATCAAAGAACACCCAATATAAAGCAAACATAATAGAAAAGACGAGCAATTATATTTAAAAGAAAATATAAAACACATTCAAAGTTGAAAATAATTAACTACCTTTGAATAAGCAAGGCCTATAGCATGGTGTTTCTTCATCTTCATCCATACTTGTGAGATCAACCCCTAAATTAACAATAAAAGAATTACCCAATATAATAAATATAATAGGAATCTGAGCAATTATATTTAAAAAATGATAAACATTCATAAAGTTGAAGATATGAAATCGGCTACCTTTCATTTCACTCCCTAACCAGCTTTGAGTGCACATTAATGCCTCAAAGTATGTGAATTGGAGTGCACCTTTCACGATGTTTTGATACCATCCTACCACTGGTACTAAAAGTCGACTCAGATGCAACGGTAGATATTGGAATGGCATAGATATCTCGAACAATCTTTTGTAAAGTTGGATACTTAATCCCATTTGTTTTCCACCAACCCAAAACATCGAAATCTGAAATCCTTGGTAAAACAGGCTCATCAAGGTAATAGTCTAACTCAAACTTCACACCACTTTCTCTAATAGTACTATGAACAAATAAATCATACTGAGAAAGTGGATCTTGTTCATCATAATCGGTGTCAAAGAGACTTGAACTTGATTCCAAAGTTTTTCACTAATTTAGAGTTTGATTGGTACTCGAGAAAAGAAAACATAACATATTTGTGAATTTTCCAATCTCCTCAAAGCTTCAGACCCATACATTGTCGGGAAATAAAACTGCAAATCTTAATCTTGTATCTTGGGTCGATACGTGCCACTTGCCATTCACAATGTAATACCCACTCGATACTTGTCAATTTTCCAACATACTTGATGTCATAGTGGCGACAACTTCATTGAGCATATCAACGATCATATAATGCTTGTTTAATCTCACACTTTGATGAAAAAGTATTTGTGGTTGGATAATTTGTCAGGAGAACAACTTTGTTATATTATAAAACAATTTCAATATTCCACAAATTTCTTTTGCTAGATTCCATTCCTCCTCCGATGGCATTATAGTGTAGAGTTTCCACGTTGCTTCAAACGTGGGAAGACATCTTTATAGGCTATAGCTATTGACAACATCAAGTATGTGGAATTCCATCGTGTTTTACAATCAAGACATAATTTCTTATTACATGGAATCCGTAATTGACGAGTTGTATCTTCAAACTTTTCCACTCTTGATGGTGTTGTTGACCAAAATGCAACACTGTCATGAATTTTTTCAATTTCAACTCTAATGACATCTAGACCTTCCTTCACAACCAAATTCAAAATATATTGCACATCATGAAAGACTTTTCCATTCAATAAAAGAGGAATTGTTCAAGGATAATTTCTCATGAGAGAATATCAATCATACTATCATTACTTGGCTTGATTATCAACGATTATTATAGATATTTTTCTATCCATATTCCAATCCAACAAAAAGTCTAATAACACATCAGAAAGAATTTCTTTTGTATGAGGAGGAGGCACATAGACAAATCTAGAAAAAAAAAACAAATATAGAAAACATAGTATAAATAAGTCATATCATCAAATGATAAAAAATAAATAAAATTGAAAGTTAAACAAATATCATATCTAACCTTACAATACGATGGTGCAGCAACCAAGATTCATCAACGTAATGTGACGCCCCAAGCACAGAGTCCGTTGACTACCGTCGACGCGGAATACTAAATGGATGTCGGTAACCTGCGAGCATTCACGGCTCCCGGCGAGTCTCCTTTATGCGAAGAGCTACACCAAATATAACTGCGTGAAAGCGCGGCTGCGAAAGCGGTCGATATAATGTGATGATACGAATAACGGATAAAGCGACCTTTTGGGCCCATACTACAATATCCATAAAACATACCAACTATATCCAATAGTTCTAAGAGTTCAAATATTTTACTCTTATACAATACTTACATTAAACTTAAAAAGTTCTAATACATGTATACATCAAAGCCACAACCCGGCTTTCTTACAATCCTCCATCCTAGGGCGAACGCACGTCCCTCGCACGCTCACTGTGCATGAATAATATCCCTCGGCGAGGGTGAGCTAATGCTCGATGAGTGGAATAATACTAAGTAAAATTTCTTCTCATTTGAGTGCGGTCTGATGTTCAAAATAAACACACATTCAAGAAAATGCATGATCTGCCCGAATGTCTACGCACTTGTTCCCAGCTCGGATCCAGGAGTCCTCCGCGAGCTCTCTCACGCTCTTTAAGCCTCGTATGAGAATTAATGTTTTGTTGGTTGTGGACAACCCTCCGATGAATATATATCAATTGGAGCGCTCAGGCGATTGATATATTATTTGTTACAATGGACTACCCTCCGATGAATATCAATTGGGCCGCTCAGACGATTGATATTTTTTCATTTGGGCCTCGGAGTAATTAATATTTTAGACTACCCTCGAACCATTTTTCTCTAGACTCATCTCATCGCCTTCAACTCCCATAGTCTAGGATGTTCGAGTGCATATGGAATGCATGTAATACCAATTCCAATGGAGTCTAATCACATGCAAATATGTAAGCATGCACATATCCCACATAATAATATCCAATTACACAATCATGTCATGAAATAAATCAATTCATACGTAAAATTAGCTCCCTTGGGCTAAATGATCATACACGAGCAATTCCGCTGATTACTCTGACCAAACACATATTCTACAAATATATTTTCGTGTCACTATTCCTAGGAACAGTAAAAACCTAGGTTTTATGGTTCATACACACATCCATTCATCGGTTCACTTTGTGAACCCGCATTTCCGGCCTCATCCAAATCATTCCATGATTTATCACAAAAATCTGGCATTGACCACCCCAAATCGGCCATGGCGATCCGCGAACGCTTTACATTTGGATTTCAAAAATTCATATCAATTCGGTCCCAAGGTTTGGGACCGATCAACTGATAGTTGGCCTGTCAGCCAAAAGCGTTCACGTAGTGCGCGAGAAGAATAAAACCCAGAAGTAGGGAGAAACCCCTACCTCTCTCCTCGTAAGCAGTTCTCCTTAACTGTCCGAAGGCTATGCGTGGTCGGATGCTTTGTATTTTTAGAGAGAAGGAAGACTCTCTCTCACTAAAATTTCTCCATTTTCGTTTCTGTAAGAAAATCCCTAGCTTTCACGTTTTTGGTCTTGGTTTAATGAAGGAGATGGTTACTATTGACTATTTTGTCATTTAGTGACTTAAACTTTTCCAAAAATGACCGTTATGTCCCTATTTTCCCAGTTTTGACATTCGGCACTATCTCGGCCGTCCATTTTCATCATTTCTCTACTCATGCCACTTATGGCACATGAGTACATTATATGTGACTTTAAAATTCGCATCGAAAATCAGTTTTCTGACACTCGAATCGCGATGCCTCGAAAAGCGTTCGACTCGCGACATCACCGGTGGCGAAATTTTGCGTCTTAGCTAGATTTGTGAGGCGATTCAGCGGTGCAATCGTTTTATCATCGAGATACAGAGAATAAATTTGGATTTTTAACGAAATTACAATTTTGTAGCCAAAATTACGATTACGCCCTTTTCGGTATTGGAATTTCTCGGTCTTACGTGTCGCCCGATAATAGCCATGTAGCCTTTCTTTTGGTTGGATGTCCACATAGTAGTTGTTATAGCAATTTGGTTTCAAGTTTTCAAGTATAGCTACTCATTTTCCCTTTCGACCTCACAAATTTTTCATTATGTCATCCTTAATTGTTTGCGGAGACCATTTTAAACAAAGGGTTGCAAGCTCTTGTGTCACCTTGTATGTGTCACCACATGGTCCATGTATCATGTGCTGTGTCACATATAAGTGTCTGACTTTTAGTTGCCTCAACGCGAAGTACATTTGTCAACCGACAGTCGGTTGGGTAATTGCCTTGGATGTAGGAAGGAAGGATTGGGCAGTTGCGGGTGGAATCAGTTTGCATGTGGATCTTGGAAAATTTAGGTTTGTGATGTGTGTTGTTTTGGAAAAGATGGATTTTTGAATGGTTTTGATGAAGATCAGATCATTGATAACTTTTGCGAAGAGAATAGCTACCTCGTTCAAATTTGTTCAAGGGCAGCGAGAAGAACAATAAACATGGAAAAATGAAGCGCAATATGGGAAAGAACTTGGCTTTGTTATGATATTTGTACCACTTTTTGTAAAATTTGCGACGTAGCTAAACAACTTCAAGAGGCATTGAGTTAGATAAACCATGAACATTGTATTATTTTCTTTTAGATAATCTTTTGATAAGATTCCCTTAATAGGGACAAATGCAACCGTTCATGTGTCGTAATCTTATCAGAAAATCGACTATATCGAAATTCTCTCTTATCCATATCCCCTATAAAAGGAAAAAGTTTGGAGTTTTCGATTTGATGATGAGCCCGATGGCCTTTAGATGGGATAACTTATCTTATCATATCCTTTATCGCTTATCCTCTCACTCCAAGTTTTGCTTTTTCTTTCCTCTATATATTGAGAGGACTTTTCTATCTTAAACACACTTCTTCTCTCTCTACTCCTAAGATCTCTCTCTCTACTCTCAACCCTCTCATTTTCTCTTGTGATATACTTTAGAAGCTTTCAACCCA